>VXBB01008118.1:428457-455158 GCA_013399915.1 Illadopsis cleaveri
AAAAAAAAAAAGTAGTACAAGCCATTTAATTAAAATGGTTGTGTTCTATCATCCAGAATCTCAGGTTTATAAAGTAAAGATTAAAATCAAATTAATGGAGTGTTATGGCTGGTTTGCCTTCCCACGGTTTGTCAGCACAGCTAATAGAGATCTTCTCTCCCTACTACAAAATGCATTTTTTTTCAAATTCCCACATCCGAATCTTTGGTTCAGAAAACTGTGTCATCAGCACTTTAAATTTGTGGTGAAGTCACTCACTGTGGTACCCGAATGTTGCAGGACTGTTTGTTTGTTTAAAGAGAGAGAAACGAGAATTTCACAACAGAAGTCTATTGACATAGATTGGTAACCATCAAATCACCAGTCATCAAAACTTCATATTTCCTCTGGCTTTCAATGAAAAGAAATCATTAATTCTCCAGATCTGCCTTTATCTCCTAAAACACCAGTGCGAACAAAAGTGGAACTATCACCCTGGAGTAGAGGGAAGTAAAGTAATGTTAAAACCAGCTTTCACTCCACAAGGTAATGCATACAACTTCTTTCAGGGGTGGATTAACTTCTTCATGTTCAAAGAAAACTCAGGCAAGCAGAAATGCAAGGATGGAAATCTAAAAACATTCCCTTAGTCCACAGAAAAGTAATTCTATATGAAAATTTTGAGATGACTAAAATATCTCTAAATATGACTAAAATATGACTAGAAAGAAACTTGTACACATTGAAGACATGGGAAGAAATATTTAAAATGGGAGTGTGGCTTGAAACCCACAGCTACATTACATAAAAAGTAAAAATATTTATGACAAAGTAAAATAATATTTTGAATTACCCTAGATAGCTTTCCATACTCTCCACATAAGTAGACACTGTCAACCAAGGAATGCATCCAACATCCTCCTGAAGCCTCGCAGGCATTTTAAGCCCACAGTGGAACAAAGTGCTAGTGAACACATTTTTCCCAGGATTGAAAGAAAAGAGGGGGATACAAAATGACAGGAGACCATCTTAAAATTTAATTTTAGGTGGAGATGTAAAGACAAACTTCAGAACAGTCAAAACCTCACATTTGTATCATGCTAGACAGTGACTGGAAAAGCAACAAACATAACAGATCTCTACCTTTTCAGCTGGCAAACAGCCTGTTGGCAAAAACAAAGTATTCAGGAACAAATAATGCCAGACACTGTCTCATTAGAACTAATATCTCACCTCATTAAAAACTTGCTTCACTCAGCATGTGCTGTCCTGGGGATGGACAGACCAATGCTGCATAAATTGTGCTGGAAATGACAGCCCTTGCCACAGACAGAGAGAGCAGCTGTGATTAACTTGGATTTTTATGCAACTCTAAGCTGAGTTTTGTTACAAAGGAAAACAGCTCTGTGCTTTTAATATCTGTCTAATTCCTAGTTCAGTAGTTTCCCCCTTGAAATAACTTTTCAGTAGATTCCTGGAGCAGGTGTTACCTTTCCTTCATAAACCTTGAGATAATGTAACTATAATGATTTTCCAAATAAAAAGTGAAAGGCCATCAGGACAAATATCTGCATTTTGATTTCACT
The DNA here is from genome assembly GCA_013399915.1 of Illadopsis cleaveri. Taxonomy (NCBI): domain Eukaryota; kingdom Metazoa; phylum Chordata; class Aves; order Passeriformes; family Timaliidae; genus Illadopsis; species Illadopsis cleaveri. Next base: position 430,023 of record VXBB01008118.1, read on the forward strand.
GAGATATTATTATGGTGATGGTAATAATTCCACAGAGGAGTTACTTAAAATACACACTCAGCTCTGACCTGACCCAGCTATAACTCAGATGATACCTTTCCTAAGTTGGAAGAATTTATTTTCATTTTCAACTGAGTTCATCTAATCAAGATGCTTCATTGTGACAAAGAGTTCATCATTCCTGTGCAAATTGCAGCAACCACGGTTAAGAACTGGACACTGCTACAGCAAATTCTGCCAATGCACAGCCCAGCTTGGGAGAACAATTGTCAGAAGAGCAAAATAAAGAGTATCTTATATTTTGTTACTAACAAAGCATACATTTAACACCCCCTGTTGGTAATTGCCTATATTTATTCAACACTAATACAAGCTGTGGACAGAGAATTTGAGAGTGAAACACCACCTATTCCTAAATTCTGCCTGTTGCAGACTCCTGTAATCCAGATGGTGAAGGGACCCAAAGCAAGGTAGGTGAAGAGCAGTAATGTGTTTTAATAGGCCAGGGTTTGGGAACACAGGGTTTTTTCAAGGTCAGAACTTCACAAGTTCTTTACATATCCCAAGATTCGTCTTTTCCCTGCAACCGCATTGAACAATTTAACAAAAGACATGGCCCTTCCCCTTAAGCACTGTCTTCTTTAGGATGTTGTCATACAGGTACTTGGGAAATGAGGAATCAGTTCTGATCCCCTGCCTTCCTCTGTCATTTGAGCCAAGACATTTAATACTATCTGGGCATCAATGGCCTATCAGTACAGGAAAAGATATTTTCCCCAGGAAATACTGTTTAAGTCAGCATCCAAATTAGTCTTAAGGCAAAAATCCATTAGATTCTGGCAATGGCAAGAACTGACATTAGAAAAAGAATGGCTGTTCAGAAAAAGAAGAAGATTAGAGACTTTATTTCTTTTTCTGCCATTGATTAGTCCTCAGATATAGTGATAGAGAACACAGAGCAACCTGTGCAGATAAGAACTGCCCTATTTGCATCCAAGTGAACACAATGGTAGCTGTCTCTGCAATATGGCACATATACAGCTGCTTCTGGACAACCACAGCATAAAGCAGGCATGCAGCAAGAAACAAGACTTACAGGCAAAGCATGTTTTTTTCTCCTGCTCAAATGGTATATCTGAGTCATTTTCATATGACAAAAAAATTTGCAGCCTCTAAGTTATGGTTTGAACAAGATATTTCATTCAACAATACAACCATAGCTTGTTTTTAAAAGCAAAACAAAGAAATAAAACCTCACTTGCATGCAATTATGGATTTAGAACTTGAGTTCTTTTTTTGTCTTCAGAAAATCAGGATATTTACAACTGTACCAGGATATGTGCAACTTAAAATAATAATCAATGATAGCATGAAGGAAAAAAGTGGTATACCCAAATCTGCAAAACAAGTTTGTATCAGGGAATGTGCTTTGCATTCTCTGCTGAGTCAATTATTGGACTATAATTGCTAGTTGGGTAGGTCAGAGCTGCCTTGTCCTCATCCCAGAGGAGACAGGAATGTTACTGAACTGAGATCACTCTGATGAGGTGACTCACTCCTCCTTCAGATCTGATCAGTCCAAGTGGACTCCTTCAGACAGGGAGAATAAAATTTAGTTCTGATATATGTCCATGCCCTCTCCAAACAAGGTCTCACGCCAAGCAAAGTATGGAAATAGGTTTCAACTTTCAAGTTTTTCACAGGTAATTTTATGACAAAATAATGGGGAATTTTAGTTCTTCCTGGGTATAAGAAATCATTTCTTACATCAGTAAGAAATGTTCACTCTCTCAAGCTGGCTGAAGAAGAGCCTCCATCTCCCTCTGCTACTGCTCAACCCCCTACCACTGGTTACACAAAGAACTCTGAGACAAACTACATCAGAGCCCTGAGCAGTGGTGGTCATTCACCAGGATTTATGTCCTTTTAATTGCTTCCTATTAAATGGATACTCTGATGAAACTGCTGGAGTCCAAAGCTCTCGGTACCACCTCCTCAGTTCCTGCCAGATGGGATTTTTCACTCATCTGCCACCTGCTGCTTTGCAGCTCTACCACCATGCCAGGATCAGCAAGTGGTTCCAGCTTTTGGGTGGTGATCCCAGGAGTACAGAATATTCTCCAGACCAAAATCATGCTCATTTTCCTCCCTGTGCTCCAGCAGATACATTTCTAAATGAATACTGCTGTGTTTGCTGATTTTTTTATGGTTTGTTTACTTCTTGAGCATGTAATATTGTTAGGGTAATATTGTTTGCATTTAGTTGGAAGAACTATTGTTTCAGAAGGCTGAATGCATTTGGTAGCAAGGGATCTTATAAATACAGTGAATGTTACTGGTTATGCCTCCACAGATGGGTACTGACAGCTGCCAGCCAGCTCTGCCCCTGCTCAGAGTTGGGCTGGACCCAAGCCAGCGCCCGTTCAAAAGCCACATTAGTTGTGTTAGCACAGTGTTGAGTCCAAAAGCCTCTAGGACAAAGCCAATCTGAAAAATGGGAGTGTTTCAATTCTTCAAGGAAGTCTCATTTGTTACAAGCCACTCAACAAATGTGCCATAAGTTTTTACTATTTCAACCTCACAAAATGACAAAACCCAGAAAATAACCAGGAAATAAATAAAGAACCAACTATCAAAAATTGGCCACTATCCACAGATAAAGATATGCTGCAAGTAGAGACAGGAAGGGTAGTCACATGTATAAAAGAACATTAAATGTTCACATTCATGTGTCAGAGATAAGCACATACAAGTTACATGTGTACATTGACAGCCATCATTTTTCAGCTGTCCTTTTCTACACCTCCCTGTGGAATGGCATTAGAGAGACAAGGGGAGTGGGACAGCTGGGCTTTGTCTGTGTCAGCAGAGAAAACAGGGACCTTCTAGAGCTTGTCACTGCATGGGACAGTCCTTGATGGCTAAACACCCTCAGCAAGACAGAGGGGTCAGATGAAGGTGATATGGGAGCATTAGATCACCCCAAGAGAAATGCTGGCTGTCCAGGTCCTCTGATAGCACCAGATCACCCCCATCCTCTCTGAAGTGGAACAAGAAATTATGCTACAATTCAAATTCCGTTTCGCTCAGGCCCATGTTGCAGGTTCTGCTATGAACAGTTCTTTAACCTAGCTCTCAGAGTAATTGATTTGAATCTCAGTGCCTGGTGTAGTTTGCAATGAGAAACCAACATGTTTTCTCCAGCTCTGAGAGCTGTAACCTCTGCTTGTATTGCTCTGGAGTATCTCTACAGCAATGTAAATCATTATGAATAAACTATCCCATGCATGTGGCAACTCCATTCTCTCAGTAAGGAAATAACCCACTGCTGGAGTCCAGACCTTCCTGGCAGCTTGGAAGCCATGATAATGCAAGTCCTGTCTAAAGGCAAACATCTGGTATCCTCATTATACAGAGCTTACACTTTTCTACAAAGAAAAGGAAAGCAGAAATGTGTCTCCACATGGGAGAGGAACTATGACTGAGCTCCAGCCCTCCCTTTGCAGGTCACAGTATGGATACTCCAGACCAGGACTATTTCTACCAGAACATATGCTCACTCACTAAAGGAGAGAGAAGGATCAACAGAAGACACTTGACATAGGGAAAATTAGGAATGCAGGTGGAACTCCACCCTTGGAAACACTATTATGCAGAATAAAATATGCATCAGGAGGATTTGTGCAGTAGGCTCAAGGTCTCCTCTTTCATTTCATTTTCTGTGCAACTATAAATTACCTTGTATTTCTGAAGAAGTTAGGGTTACAAGCATATGGTTCATGATGTTTAAGTCATTTTTTCTACCCAGAAAACTTTACACTATGGTGGGCTGTTATCTGGAACAGGTTTTTCTGCTTTGTCTCTGCTAGAATTCTTGTATTGTTGTCAAATTCTTGGTGCAATATTTCCCCAAATCAGAGAGCTCAGAGGAGATAACACAAAGGAGAGTTTCACAAACACATTCTTTAAGAAAAGCAGTATCTTACAAATCCCACAACAAGCCCTTATTGGCACTTCCACTAATGTAAATAAAATCTATTTGGTTCTCGGAAAAACAATCGCTTCATTCCTGTTATCAGAGGACAAAATCTGGGTCAACAGATGCGTTTTGGATATGCACCAATTCTTAAATGATTTACTATTCTGATCTGTGGATACAAAAAGCAATTTCCTACATCAGCAGTACCTTAGCACAATGTGCATTTTCATCCTACCACCTACATTGCTATAATCATTAAATGTTACAAAACATCTCCCATAAAAGAAAAAAATTCTGATATATGACTATAATGTAAATCAGTGCTTTGGATTACAGTGTGATACTAGTTCAGTTATTTATATGTGTTTCAACTAAAAACATCCAACTGGATTTTAACTATCACAAGATTAATCTCACTAATACTTTATATATACAGATGGTCAGACAAGAAAAATTAGAAAAATATGAAAAATTAATATATTCTCCTTGTATAATATAAAATATGATTTGTCTCCTAGAAGATTATAACTAGAGCTTCTAGTACCCAGAATAACTAGACTAACCAAAATGGGTCCTCTGCTTCCTGGGAAGTTTTTCATTCTGTCCCAGCTTGAAAGTTATTGCCAGACATAACAGATCCACAAAGCATGCAGGTACAATATAAAACACAGGCTTGCTTTTGCCTGGTTATAGCTTAGTAACTAACAAGTTATGTGTAGCTGGAGTCTTATTCACTTTCATCCAACAGGTTCCAAAGATGACAAGATAGTTCCGTGAATTACCTATGCCAGCACTGCATCTTGCTATTGCAAAGATGCTCCATGTCAACCTACCCTGGTTACCACATTTAATTAATATTACACACCCAATAACATTTGTAGTGCTGAAAATAATTTCATCATTGAGCAAAGGCAGAGAGCCTGAATTCAGGCTCTACATATGCCTCTTATTGTCATGGTTTACAAATTAATGTACATGTTTGAAAACACAGAGTGTTCTGTACAGAAACAGGTGTCTGAAACACACACTCAGAAGTCTATCAAATTAACAACCTTCATTCTCACAACCTGTAGCAAAATAGTTGATCTGCTAGAAAGAAGGAGCACAGCCAGAGCAAACACTTCTGGCAGCATGAGGATCAAAGAGGTCTCAGATAGCCAGAAAAAACAAAGGATGCTGACATCAAAATATTGGAAGCTTGCATTGTTTCTTTTCTTTCCAAATAAAATGGGCAAAGAAAAGGACTAGCTTTCCCATCCAAGTTCAATTCTCCAGTGAGCAGCATTCTGTAGCTGTAATTATAATCTTGTATTTGTGTGCACACTAACTAATTTCCTGGGCAAGTTATATTTCTGCTTGAACATGTTGGCATGTGGAAACCAACCTCAATAACAAAAATAGCTGCTGAGTTCAGCAACCTGCAGCTTTTTATAGTTGACCTTGCAGCTCTGCAAGATAGTGGCTCTGGGCCACGTCATTATTTCAAAGAAGGAAGTGTGGTTCTGGGAGTTTCATGGGGACTATCAAGACTCAAAAGATAAGTGGTTTCCTGGCTAAGTTCTTTTTGCTCGTTTTAACTTGGTCATTCTCATTTCAAAAGTATTCTGGTCCCCTTAATATTCTCCATTCTGGCTGTGATTGGTGGGGCTAATCTTGCTGACGTAGTTTCATTTACTCCATGGACTTTTCCTTAGTTTATGCAGTTTATAATGCAGCTGGTTGCACATGAACTCTTTCCCATGTTGCACTCTGGCCACAGCAAGTAACCATCAGTGTATTAATCATATTTCAGTCTGACTTTACTACCAAAATGACTCTAGCAATAAAATTACATAGATGGACTAAGAACAACGAATAAATGCAAACAGTTGCATGACAGTCTGATTCTGTTAGTCTGCTTTCCTGCCTGATTGAGTGATTCTGTCTATTAGAATACCCAGTTGGCTGCAGATGTGTAATGAGAAAGGAATGTATACACTTTGGTACAACTCCCTCTCATCTGCACTTGAGCAGTAAGAAAGTTGGAGACAACTGTTCTGACTTTCTATGAAAAGTCTGACTCGGCAGGAGCTGGAGCTGCTACCAGCTGTTGGCTGGTCCACTGCAGCTGTGAGTGACAGACAACCTACTGCTGTCCTCTGCCTGCCCACACCTGCAGCAGCTGTAGGAAAACAACAGGTTTCCAGCAGGAACAGAACTTGTTCCACACTCCTGCACTCAGTAACTTACTCATTCCCAAACCCTTTTTTCTGCATCATTAAAAAACCCTTGAAGACAAAATTTAAAAAACTTTCCAGTCCCATTGATGGCAAATAAAACCACATCCTCAGCCACATAAGCAGAGACATTAGTTGTTTATATAACATACATGCTACAATATGCTTATGTTTACAAAAAATCTTGCTTAGTCTGGACACACCAGACACTGAAAAATTAAAGGAACATCACCTTCTCTGCTTTTTTACGGCACCACTGCCAACATCAACACCAGGCTAATTACAGACACACCACGTAAAACACAGAGAAAGCTAACTTAGTTGGAAAATAATAAATCTCCATGTTCTCTTTGAGGATTACCATTATGAGAGTCCCAGATAGAAGAGATGTTTATCTAGTGTGCTCTCTGCCTACACAAGAGGGGCTTCCCAGCTAGCAGGCAAGTGGAAAGGCACATTTCCATTGTCCAAGCTCACAATGTTTCATTTGTGTAACACTGAATCCCAACTTAATTAAATAGCTCCAGAGACCAGGGAAATCTCAATATACATGGGCAAGTGGTCGAGCAGCCCCATTTACATGTGTGTCACAGCTCGCCGGGTATTGCTCCAAAAAGCATCTGTCTCAACAGTCTCATCTGATTCTTGCAAACAAGCTACACTTTGCATTTTTGAATTTAACAAAGATCACACAGCTGCCAACATACTATCAAAGCCTAAAGACCAAATAAATGTTTGGCTTCCCTCCAACCATCCTTGCTGTGGTATTATTACTGACAATAGAGCCAGAGCAGCAAAAGCAATGAGATGGCAAATTTACACATGTGCCATGTTTTTATACATTGTCTACATTTGCTGCTACAAGACTGTAAGCAGAACACTGGTGAGCATCTTCTGGTTGCAAAATCTGACCTATTTTAGGTTTTATGAAAGCTGTACAGCATTATTAGCATATAAAAAAACTGCAGATGGGCACAATTATCTAAGAAAAACAATACAAAGGTGTTTTATTTTCCCATGTGGATAGTAGAAATAGATCAGAATTCTATATTCTCTGGGCTAAATTTTGCATTTTTTGAAGAAATTGTGCAATATCCATAAAACCCGGAGATCCAACAGTTGACGTTTCCTTTAGTATCTACTCATTTCTCTTTAATCCACATATTCCTTAGTCCTTGCAACTGGAGCATATATCAGAGGGTAGCATTTGTTCTTGACCTGTGTAGAGGAGCTCTGCTACATTTTTCAGTTCAGTTAATAGCCCAACTACCCTCTCATCAAAAGCCAATTGCATCTGCAGATAAGAGGCCCTTCCTACAGACAGTAATACAACTTTTTGATCTGTATCAGATGATTAGGGCAGTGGACAAAGACAACTTCTCCTTTGGTACCTCTCCTGTTTGGTGAATTTCCACTCTGTACGAACATCTGCAGGAAGCAAGAGGTTAAGATAACGGAGCCAGAGACTGGAGGCAACTCATGGCATTACCTGCAGCTGAACCTAGGCCAGGTCTTGAAAAACACTTTGTGCAAAAGCCTGGGCACTCACAGGACCCTTGGAATGGATGAATGTCAAGCTTATTGCACTTTCCTGCTCTGCCCATGTTCACCTGGGCAGCTGTGCTTTGGCCACTTCCCGTTCCCGTCAACACAATCTGTATGTAGACAGAGGAGGAGGACAAGGCACAGTCAAGAAGGAGCAGTACATTGGCATTCCCACACACAGCCTCCTGCTGCCCACACTCAGCAGGGCAATGAACAGCATATGCAGTGGTCAGGTGCAGGTGACACAGGGCACTGCCACGGCTCTGACCCTCCACCTCTCATCACTGCACTGCCCCAGGGCTGCCACAGCTGCCCTTTGATAGATCCCATCTCCTCCACCGAGCCAGACCTGGCACCTTTCCCCTCTGTCCTTGGACAGAGGGGGCTGCTACTGCTCACCACTGCTCTGATTTCCAGCCCTTTTCACCCCCAGCTCTCCTCACTTTCAGGTCTCCCATTGATTCAAACACAGTTTGCCCTTGGCTAGCAAGCTGCGATTACACACCCTCCCAAGAGAAAAAGGAAGGGCAGGAGCAGCAGTTTTGCCCACAAGGTTGCATTATTTCACACTTTAGGGTCAGCTCATTGCATTTTGGGAGGAACACTTCTTGGAAGGAAGGTCAAATGAAGCAAAACGGACGTGGGTGTTGCTGGAAACATTGTTGCTGTACATTTTCAAGCTTGGGATTTGTTTTTCTCCCCCTCCAAGGCTTCTTTTAATGTATTCTTTCTTCAAAGTTTGTGCTATCTGTGTAATTTTTCAATCAGGGATTAGAGAGGATTAAGTCCTTGCTAGCCTGTGTCTCTCAGGAAGTGTTAGATGTACATGCATACTTTACACACAATTCCAGTGCAACTGCTCACATTCATCTCAATAGAGATGAGTAGTAGCTTATTTTATACACTACAGAATAAAGCCAAGGTCTGCCCAGTTGCAGATTTACCTCCCTTCTGGTCTGTCCTCTTGCTCTTTACATTCTGAGTGCTTTTTTACATAAGAAATCCAACCTCGTGGAGTAATTGCCTGTGTATGGTGCTGGTTGCCCCTCATGCAGGGGTGGTTTACAAGCAACACTAAGCTTCAGCTACATGATACAATAAGGTCTCCCAGGGTTCATCATATACCTGCCAGAAGGAAATTCCCTATATTTCCTAGATTTGAGGATCCAAAAACTCTACTTACTCCTGTTTGATTTGAGCCGTTTCCCCCTCACATCTAAATTTTTTAATAATAATGCCAATCCAATTATAATGTGGTTTTTTACCTCTGTTTTTTTCCTCTTTTAGATTTGATAACATTTGTCTTGATTCTGTTGCTAAGTAATACAGAAATAGACAGCAAAGAATATTTACATGGACAAATTCAGTCTTCTATTCTGTGTCACACTTCCAGACCAACACGCAGCTCTGCTTGATACACTCACAGCAGCAGTTAGCTGGTGTGAATGTATCTATCATGCCAGCCAAAATAAGTAACAGTACTAGCGACAAGGCAGTCAAAATAATCTGATTCAAGCCCACCAGAATTTCTGGAGATATTCTCAAGTCACTAGTTTACATGCGAGCCTGTTCTGCTATTCCTGTATTGCTCTGGTTAGCCATGATGTCTAGATTAAACCTAACGTATCCTTATCTCCAGACAGACTCACATTCTCCGTTTCCCTAAGGATATTTCATATTTCACCTCCACCTTAATCACACTCAGTAGGAGTTTATTACTTAGGTGCAATTGGTCAAATAAAATTACATTTGTGTAATATTGTCTGTCCTGGCCAAACAAGAGTGTACCAGTTCCTGGACTTTGTTTCACACGAAAACTCACAACAACTAATCGAACAAAACAAAACAAAACAAAACAAAACAAAAAACAAAAAAACAAAAACAAAACAAAAAAAAAAGTTGCTGAAAATGACCATTGATAGTATTTGAATGGCTGACATTAATTCTTTAAAGCAATCATGAAAAGATTTTCATTTCTCCGTAGCAACTGGAAAAGACTTATCATGAAAAATAAGAACTTAAGGAGAGTAATGGCAGTAGCAAGAATTAATGATTGTGTATCTCTTCCAAGTTAACCTAAATATTAATTCAAGAACATGATGTTTTTAAAAGTACAGGAAGAAAATAGTAGTTTAGTCCATAAGTTTGGGGGTGGCGGGGGGGGGGGTGTTGCTCTGGTTATGTTGCCCAGACTTGAATTCCTTTATCATTTGAGATCCTTATTAAGTCACTTGCATGGTATAGATTACAGTTCAATCCTAAAATTCCTCTACATTTATGTTTCTTATGTTTTTTACTTTGATATCCTGCCTGTTTTAATGAAGAACAGGATGTGCAATAGCTTGTTACTTACGGCAGTACTTTGACAAGGAACCTGGATCTTAATAAAAACAGGAAATAAAATCCTTCATATTAAATCAATTCTTTAAAAAATAAGCATGTGAATGTCATATTTAAGATTAAAGGTATTTCTCTTTCCAGGAAAGGATCATAATAAGGTGGGCATGTGGCTATTTCAAAAACTGCACACATTTGGTAAAGAGCTTATAGAAAACAGTGTCAAATCCCATATTGAACCCAGCTGCTGGTACTTACTTTTTGATGTAAGGCTTACTTCCTGCAGATATACATCAAATTAAATTCTTCACTAAGCTCACAATGGTGTTTTCCCTTTAAGCAGAAAGGCAATACTTACCTGAATGAAATATTATATCTGTTTAATGGGTTTCTACAGTGGAGCCACATTCTACATTTAAAAATGTATGGTGACAGTAGGAACAGAGAGAAACTTGCCATCTATTAAACCAGTTTATTTTCTCTAAAATAGCTTTAATGAAGTCAGTTGGGATTTGCTACACCCGTGATATATCTGGTGTCCTGAGAGCAATTTTGATAGGACTGCTCCTTTGTGGGCCAATTTCCCATAGCTCATACCACTGGTGATTTTAAGAGTGCTCCTCTGAAGGGAAGCATGGAGTATTGTAATGACAGATGCACCTCAAAAATAAGAGTAAGGGACAAGAATAATGAGGCAAAGGAAATGGACAGATTAATACAGGTTACATAGTTTTCCAGGCTTTGTTTGGAGGGCTTGAAATATGCAGTGGTTTTGACTGCAGGAAAGAATTCCCACTAGATACAAACCAGAAAGATTTTGCTTCTAATTTTGATTCAGTAACATCTGCAAATATCTGTCTGAAGTGATAATGCACTGTCTCCTATCAAGAAAACAAAGGATTGAGGAATAATGGAGCAGTCAACAAAGAGGTGCAATGTGTTAATATATTAAACTTCCTTACATTCTGCCAGCCTCCTTTGCCTTTTGGATATATTTATCAGTAGATACACGATTCTTAGTAGATGCCAAGAAAAAGTAATAAGATTATTCAAATGCAAGTTAAAATACAGAGCAGAACTCACCAGTCGTTGCATTTGTTACTGCACAGTCTGTGGCCCGTCATCTAGACAAGAGCTCATTTCAGGGTCCAGATTCTAAATCTAAATTCTAATGATATTGGAGATAACACAAAAACTCAACAACTCTAAGCTTATGTTCCAAAATTCCAACCAGAACTAAAGGCTAAGACTGCAGAAGGCACTGGACAGAGGTCCCTATAACACCATTTTACACCAGCTCTGATTGGCAGAAAAGCAGCTTTGCAAGACAAAATGGAGATGCAAAACTGAAAGCATCACGTAACTAAAACACATCAGTGAAAATTTCCCTATTCCACATCCAAAGTGTCTCCACAGTATTTGAGTCCCAAAGTTTAACTTCACATGTCCAAATCTCACCAAAGCAACCCAGCCTGCCCACTTGCAGATAAACTCAAAACCTCTCTCATTTGGAGGCTGTCCCAGCTGTGCTGAAAACCTTTGCTGGACCAAAACTCATGGGAGCACAAAAGCCAGCCAGGTCTTTTACATGTTAGTTAACTTCACCATTTCTAGAACTAACTTTTCCAGTAGTGCTGGCTCCCAGTGGCAGTGAAGAAAAATGCCAGCTGGGCACAGGTCTGCCTATGGAGCCAGGCAGATTTACCAGGGTCTGGGGGATTTTTGTGGATGAGTGGTTCTTAGTCTAACCCAGCATCTCTCCCTCCCCCTTCCCTGCACAAATTGCTTTGCTCAGACTGCTATATGCAGTTGTGTTTCTATACCACACACAGCCAGAGAGGAGGCTGAAATCTGGCAAAACTGAGCATTGGCTTCACTGTACAATTTTCTTGGGTTGGTTTGATTGATAGAGACTTCTACCAGCCCTATGGGTGTTTGGCTGCTTTTCCTAGAGGATTTCTGATAAGACTTCTCCAGCCACTACTTATCTGCTACAGCCAGTCATTTTCCATCCTCACAGCTACTTTTTCTGGTATATTTACTTTCAGCAGACTCTCATGACTTCTACAACACCAAAATTCCTATTTTTTTTAATCTCTCTCTCTCTCTGTATATATGGATGGACTAATGGTAAAGCATCAGCCAGTGCCTTCTTAAGGTGGTTCACACACAGCCAGTTCCCCATCTTCAGCCTAACTCACAGTGCTTTCTTCCTACCAAGACCCACTTGCTTGAGCTAATCCCATTTCAGGTTTTCCAGATAGGCTGCTTGCCATGCACATGCCTGGGCAAAGGCAAAACTTAAGGCTTCTTGTTGTTCACAGGGGTGTAGGCAAAACTGGAGCCAGAGCCCCACAGGGCAGTATTAGGCAGAAGCACGATTAACACAACAGTGCCAAGAAAAGCAAGCCCTGCGGAGGAGCTGTGGTGATATTCACCCAGAAATAAGAAAAGGAAAAGGCATCATTTAGAAAAGGATTGGGAAAAATTGAGCACAAAACAAAGTGGCAGTCCTTGCTAAGCCACAGATGCAATTCAAAACAGTGGAAGAGATTTAAAAAAATTTTAAAGCCTGACTGTACCAGAGTAGTACCGAGCAGCTCTGGCAACGCTTACTCCTGTTGCCTTTTAGAGTCACCCACTTCCACCCTGCACTTGCAGCATTTGTGCCTATGTCTATTTCCTGAGCAAGAACAGCTTTAAAAGCTTTATGAAGATCCTCAGACACACACCAATAGACCACACAGAAACCCAGTGGCAGACATCCCCTCCAGTACAAATCATAGCACAGCACTGGGATTGAGGAATCCTTGCACAAGAGGTTTCTCGGCAGGGACAGGACAGTTACAAGTTGCTCAGGTTGTTTCTCCACCACCACATTGAAAAGGGTAGACTGAAAACTACGTTACCAGATCAAAAATCCCTTATAGCCTACTCACCAGCAAGTATGGGCAAATCAGTTACTTATTTCAACTGATTTCAGGCACAACTCAAATGCAAGGGAACATTTTATCCAGAGCCATGGTTTCCACGAGGCAGAGGATGAAAGCAGGATTGTGTGCCACCAACACTACCTGGTGCAGCTCCATGAGTTCATGCAGAGCTGCATCCACCCACACACCAGGATTTGCTTGTGGGGCACCACATGTGAAGCTGCTCAGCTCTGGAGTGGAACCGTGTGTGGAGCTCTGCTTGTGCATCGCAGGGATTTGCAGAAATGCTTCCCTTTGGTTCCAATATATTCAATATGGGCTTGACATCCTGACATTTCATGCTGAAATGAATCTAGACATCCAGAGTACAGCCTTTGACAGAAGAGCTCAGCCCAGAGTCATGCAAAGCTGAGACAGTCATGTAATTTGCAGATGTAAAAGGCAGTGTTGGTTCTATACAACAAAGTACACAGGTATTATTCTTTCATTGCTCACCACACAGCACTCTGTACATGGTGATGCTTAGGCAATTTCAAAAGACTTCGAACCACAGGAGAAATGAAGAACCAAACACACCTTCTAGGCCAAACACCCTCACTAAAGCTACCACTGAACTGCTAACAAAGCTAGAAAGGTGTGGCTCTTTAGGAACAGTACAACTTTACAAATGGCTTACCTGATCTTTATGAATTTGAGACAAATCTCACTGCTAGCAAGGCAAACCAAAACAAGAAAATAAAAATTCTTCAACAGAGCACAGCCAGGCCAAACCAAGGGCATTACTACTGCTCACCTCATGCAGCTGCTCCTGGATACCCCAGTACCTCCATGGCTTGGGGAAATTCCTCCTCAGGCACAGCAGGAGCAGCAATAACTCAGATTTGGCCATAACGGTCTCATGCTTCTTTCCCATAAGCCCATGTAAAAGTAAAACAGCAACAAAAAACCAGAAGTCTTCCATATCCTTACTGATGATCTGAAAGTGAAGATGTAATGGTCTTCATAAAATAGTGAGCAACAAAACAAAATGTAGGTCAGATGAACTGAACACTCTTTTTAAAAATATTTCAATGTTTTATTACTAATTTGAATTGGTAACCCAAGTTATTGCAAGGGCATACAAGAGTTTTTGAGTATCAGCTGTTCTGAAGCAAAGTTAAAATCCTGCAAAACTTTACCCCCTTTAAAACAAGAGGAAGTTCATTAAGCAACATACTAAAGACTTCTATTTTGGGGTAGATTATCTTTTTGGGGAGAACATTTCATGTAACTGTTTCAAGCCCATGGTATTTTAAACCACAAAATCACTATTCCCTTATCAACCCTAGAAGCCTGCTGTTATATGGGAAAGAATAGACAATATGGAGAATTTTCATCTCTATTAGAAAGGATCTCCCCACTTAACTGACCAGAAAATTGGATGGATCAGTTCTTTAAAAAAAAAGAAAAGTACTCACACCAGTATTAATGCTTCAACACACAGTTCTTAGTGTGCTTTACAAATGCAGTAAAAGCAAACTCTAAGACATGAATAATTTTTCTTTTTTCACTCATCCCCAAGAAACTAATAGGGGGAAAGGGCACTGTTTTGAGGCCCAAGACTCTTCCTACTCCCAGGGTGTTTTACTAAAAAATAAAATTTCCCTGTACCATGACTGAAACTTGCTCTCAAAATAAAGAGTGTCTTCTTGGAATCTGTATTTTCTCTGTTTTTGCTAGAGCCCAGCTATGCTAGCTATAGCTATTACTGAATGAAAGAGCTTTTAACCTGAGGGAGGAGCAGGAAATGATCCTGACTGATTTCTCATATGTCACAAATAGCCAAATGGTCTACTTTATCTGGAGAAACCTTTGAAATACATACATTTCCTTAAAAATCATCCTTCAATGGAAGGTATTGAAAAGAGTAGTGCAGAGCATGTGAAAGAAGGACAGAATTAGCACACTGACTTAAATATGGCCTCTGGTTTTCTCTAAGAGGAAAAAATGCCTTTATATGATCCAGTTTTCACTGTAACCATAGAATTGTAACCCAGACTGGCCCTGAGATATTCTACACTGTGGTATTAAAAATACCTCGCATTACGTGATATCATAGTAACATACAGAGTATTTGGGCTTCCTGCAAACTGAATTCAAGGTAGTAACTTACTCAGACCATCCCATACCAGTGACTTCTGTTGTTTATTTCTTAATTAAAAGGTAGATTGAATTTTCAATGCTTTCTTTTACAGAAAAAGAAGAAAGAGATAGAAAGATTACAGATAAAAGAATGCAGCGTAATTCCAAAGACTGTGGTAACTGCATTTGTAAAGCATTTGAGGATCACTAGATGGAAAGCACTTAATTTTTTATAGCAAGTCATAGCATGAGACAATGGACTCCCCTTAAATGTAGAAAACCTGTTTTACCAGTCTGTTGTTCTCCCATTATCTCTATTTCCACAACTAATTTAGGTGAAAGCTATTAACTGACCTATTTTCATCAGGATTTTACATCTTTTGGCAGGTGAGCAAACAAGAAACATCTTTTTCTTACAAAAATCTTAGGTGATTCCTAACTTTATTTTTATGTGTCTACACTTCAGCAACAGTTCTACTTAAGGAAGTCTATGATTTATCTTGTTGCATCAGGAAACCCAGCTATCCTTGTGGGTAGGCAGATAATGAAAATGTTTTTCTACTGTGACAGTTCCTGCAGAATCCCATTCAGAGGGACACTGGTGAACACACTGCAGGATGGAGCTGCTTGCTGCCTCAGACCACGTCCTCCTGACAGTCAATATTTCTGGAAAAGACTATATTTAAACTTCTGCTTGCCTCTCGAAATATCTCCAGGCACTGGCACCCCAGAGGAGCTCTGCTGGATGCACACACTAGCGGAGGGAGGTGGTTCTGACAGCCCGATTCCAGCATCTGGGTGTTTGTGCCCACTAGATGGTGCAATGGAATAAAAATAAGGCCTGGGGACTTCACTGCTTAAGGTCTGCTCTCCCGGAAAAATCTGTTCCAAGGATTCTTGGTTATCATTCTAGCTGATAAACACGAAAAATATTATGTAGCCATGCAGTTTTATACTTCCAATACTGAGTTATTTTGAAAATTCTATCATTAAAATACATTAAATACTAATATTCTTTCAGTGTCATGCACAATAATAATATGAAAAATAAAATAATAAAATAATACTTGTGAAATGTGTATTTGCTTTGAAAAGTATTTCAGCAAGCATTTTATTGCACTGACAGTTATTACAAGAGGAAAAAGGGACCTTCAGCATCCCTGTAATGAGAGGTGAGGACACATTTCATTTTTTACTCTTTTGTGACACTGCTGTATACGTTTTCCCTGTGCATGCATTGGCTGGAAACACAGGACTTCCATGAGTAACCACCTTAAAGCTGCACCCCTGAGAAGAAGCAAAAGGAGTAGAAACCAGAAGGGGATAAACCTTGAGCTCAGATATGGCACTGTCCTCCACACTGAAATTGCCTCTCCCCACTCCAGTCTATTTAATTCACTGGTGTCATGTCTCAGACAAAGGGCACTCATTAGACACTTCTGAAATTACACTTTTCTTAATTCTACACAAGTGGTGAAGTCCACCCCGTGGCAGTTCAGTACTGGCTTTGCAGACATGGCACCAGAGGGAAACATGGTCTGGCTTTAGGCTCCTTGTCCTCACCAGGTGAGCTTGGGAACTGCTCCATGCACACTGAAGTGCCACAACACTTTACCTTCCCCAGGCTGATGTCAAATTTCACATGCAAATCAAAGTAATATCTTTCTGAACTGCAGCAAAATGTTCAGAAAACACAGATTCCTGAAGTTGACAGCTGTAGCTGTTACTTAAAAACGTCTTTCCCAAGAACAGTCAGAACATGGCACTGAGAAACCTCTGCACCTGTAGCTGCTCAGAGTTTGCACTCTGGTTGTAGTTGCACCAATTTCTTTAGGAGCTTCTTTTCAGGTTATTTCCTCGTATCCACAAACTTCGCTGGAAGAATTCCTGGCAAGTATTACCACATCCTGATTTACCTCTGCTCACTGTGCTGCCAGAGAAGGAATTAATAAACTAGGGCAATAATGATCATTCCCAAAAGGTGACCTGGCTTTGAAGCCTGCTTTTCTTCCAGCTGGCTTTATCTCAGCTGCCTCATCCAAAATCCCATTTGTCACTAGAGGGCACTTCAAACCAAGCTGTCATTTCATATTAGCACAGTCTACAAATGTGGAGGGTTATACCCAGCCTACAAAAAAGTTTCCTACGTTTGGAGAGCAAAACTGAATCCAGATCATGTCTTTCTGGGAAGTCTAAACCAAAGCTGTAGGGAGGATAAAATGGTTTGTTTTGTTTAACATAATTTGCACAAAAAAACCCCTCCAAACCTTCACAGTCATTGCTGCTTAACAGATTCTGTCTTACTACATTAAGCAGTGCTTTTTTCTTTTTTACTTTTAACTTCTGAATTTCAGAGATTGAAAAATATGAATCAGATATGAAAACAGTTTGAAATAAATCTTACAGAAAAGAAAGCCTAGAGCCAGTCAAGAGCTACTAATCTGTCCACATTAGGTAACTGATACCCTGATTTACCACGAGCTACTCACCAAAAGCTGCCCTACTTCTTGACAGCTCCAGGTCAACCAGTTTGGCCCCACGTATTCAATGTCATATTTGCCAAACCCTTTAAAAGCCTGGAGTACAAGTGCATGAATGCCCCCCTCCAAGGTGTGTCCCAGCCAAAAGCTAAGACTCAAGGAAAGCAAAGATAACTTTCAAAGTCAGAATAACATTTGATGTCTTGTCACTACATAAACAAGCAGTTAATTAATAAATTTGATTGGGACTATGAGAATAGTTGTCTCCAAAGACCACATATATTCTACAGCTATGATTACATAAATCTCTGGTTTAGTTGTTGTTTTCAAGGCAATTAAAACTTCAATATTTGCTAAAATTTTAAAACATGCATTGCAATAGATGAAGACCTGGAAACAAGTCACCAAAAATATACCCTAAGTTCCTTCAGGATGTTCTAAATGACTGTTCAGTATCAAACTTACAGGATCTGTGCTTCCTAATACCACTGGGTTACACTCAGGAGTAGATTTATATTAAAATAAGCTTCTTCAAGACCTGCTGCTGCTTACACATCTTTCATTAAATTCAAAACCAGTTTTATTGTATGCTGTCTGACAGTGCCCCTTTAAGAGCTGCCTGATCACAAGCAGGAAACAATGAGGAATCCCAAGCAAGGAGACAGCAGTCTGCTGCTCTGATAAGGCTTCATTACAAGAGATAGCTGCATTCTGCAATAGAAAATCTAATTCCAGTTCCAAATTAAGTCATTTTAACCAAAAGCAAAAAAAAAAAAAAAAATCCAAACCAAACCAAAAAAACCCACACCAAACTAAAAACATTAGTGCTCAGGGGAAGATGTGAAATATTTTCAGTATAATATCAAATAAAACAAATGTAATTTTGTGCAAAAGTTTGCCAGTTTGCACGTTGAAGGCTGCTGAAAAGGAACAACTAGAGCTGCACTGGGGGTGAGTGCTCTCACATCAGTGATGAAGTTCAGCACTGGAGGTGAGCTAAGAGGGGCTGCAGTGCCTGCCAGGACTAATATGTGCACAAAGGGTGTGGCTTCAGCTCCATCACACACGACTTGCACTGAAGATACTGAAACAGCTCTGCACAGTCCTTCAGAGACTGGCCAGCCTTGCAGAAATCCTTGCAACAGTAAAGATACTTTGAGCCAACAAAAGCCTCATTGTACACATTTAAAACTCCAGAACGCATTGGCTTCTTGGCCAAAGGCCATGAGCCAATTGTTAAGAATGGAGGAAACTGTAGTTTAAGAAAATACCCAATTCAACTCTACAAAACCAGTTGCAAATAACAGGATTTGCACCTTCACTTGTCTTCGTGAACAGGCATTTGATGAAGGTTTTTGGGGAGTGCCAGTTCTTCCCCTTCTCTTTATTTCTGCAATGACATAACCATGGCATTTCCAATTCCATCCTGTGACCCCAACCAGTTCAGTGATAGTTAGCTACTGCACATTTTCAAAACATTGGTAGGGTGATTGCAAAGTTAACTGGTTTTGGTTTTCTATAATACAGAAGAAAAGCATGTGCTTCTCAAGAGCTAGTAGCATATATATACACACTTATTTAAAATATGTATTAGCTACCTCCCAAGCTGCAAATTTGCTTCTGATAGTGAGAAGGGAGATCCAATGCAGCTCACTTAACTGATTTGTGCTTTAGGCTGCATCTAAAGGCACATGCTTGTCTAAACAGGCACTCAAGAGAATCTCATTCCTAGGAGATCTGCAGCAATGGACAAGCTTCCATATAACAGCAAGAGTTTTGATGAAGACTTATAGAGAAATTCTGAAATAAACCTGAAAAAACCTTAAGATTATTACCATCTCATGCTTATCTTCATCCTGCCATGAACTGGTTTTACAACAACCAAGTTTCTCCATTTTTTATAAATTCAGGAAAATATTGCATTGAATACCACATAAAGAAATAACCAGACAGATAAAGTGTGCATCAAAGATGGCCAGGTAGCACTAATCTGGTGGTCACTGAGCTACCTAAGTGGAAGTAAAAATTCCTGTAATTCATCTGTAAATACAACACCTTACACTTGCTACTAATAAAGTTTTATCCATTTCTAATATTTCAGGGTTTCTGGTTATCCACAGAGTGAGGAATTTTCCTGTCCCACCACAAGAGGAGACACACTGCATCTTTTTCTGAACAATGCACTACATTGAAATCTTTCAGGTTTTACATTTATATTAATACTTAAAAAAAAAACCCAAACAAACAAACCTAGGCAGATACTTGAGGAACCCAAACTGTGATTGTACGACACACATTGATCACAGATCACTGTGATTTTCCTGCAAAAGCTTCAGATCACACCCTGTTTAGATCACACTCTGTTCAGTTCAAAGCAAGTGATCTTTGAAGCTAATAGTTTCTTATCTCAAAGAAAAGAGAAGAGAGATCAAAAATCAAAAGTTTTGATCCAAATTTGAACCGGACCTTATTTGCAGTTCAAAACTGTCCAGCAAACTACTGTCTTCAATTTCTGTTCCTGGTTGTGATTAACCCTATGAGAAAGAATATCAGGACAGACTACAGAAAATTATGAAATTATTCTAGAAGATCAAATTGATGTGTTTCAAAGAGGAATCTCAAATGTTTGTTCCCATATCTTTATACCAATATTCACCTGTCATGAGAGAAAAAATATCCCAGTAGATGAACACCTTGGAAAAGATGAATCCTTTAAGCAAAGCCAAAACCCTAAACCACTCCATGAGTGGCTTTGCAGATACATTTATGATCTCATCATGGCTATTTAAGCTGAAACTGTAAATTACCAAGTCCTTAAATTTCGGAAGGAAATCAAGGAACAATAAAAATTGATTTAGTCATATAAATACTGGAAGTAATAAAGGCTTCATGAGATGTTTGACCTTCTGATAAACCATGCTGCTAAATGATTCCTAGTTTCAGAGCAGTGATAGCCTGTTTTGGTAACTTCTGATTGCTTCTGTAAAGTTTCCATGGGTAAAATATTTCACTCACTGCTATCCAAAGTCAAACTTTTGGGAGTGGAGTCAATAGACTTAAAGGGATCAGTCCCACACATGTTCTTTCAAGCCTGCATCTAACCAAAGGATGCAGTGATTCCTCTGATGTGACTCAAGTATACAAACTGATAAATCCAGTTGACTTTACTCCTTTAAAATTTAACTTAAAATCCGTATGGCTACTAGATTTTTTTACAACACTCCTCTCTTATATACAGTGCTCGAGTAGAGAGGTTCTTCACAGTCTCTTGAAAGACTGGTTCTATTATCTGTCTATGACAAGCCCTGCATCATCATCTTGACATCAGAAAGAAAAATGTTGGAATTTTCTTCAGGGGGGAAGGGATTAGTATAGGAAAAACAAACAAACAAACAAACAAAAAACACCCTAAAAAAAAAAATTAATGGGGGAAAAAAAACCACTATCAAATACAAGTAAAGAAGGAACAGGACAGGAGAAATTGAGAGTTCTATAGTACCTGCCCAAAAGAAATAGAGCATAAGACATCAGGGTTTCTTTTCTCCTTCATTTTTATGGGAACAGGAGTTTGTATTTCACAGGAGGTCCAAAGCATTCCTTTCAACAGCCCTTCCAAAAGGGAATCGTTTTAGAACAAAATGTAGTCCTAGTATTGAGTGGAACACGTGTGACCTCTTACATTAGCTGGACCCAAACTAGTTCTCCGATGCCCACAAATCCTTCCATAATCCTGCTGTGGAACAAAACTACTATAAATGTACATACTGCAACCTCCAGTCAGGGTGAATTTCTGGACAGAAAATTGTTGCTTCGGGTGTCCCTCTGGTCAGCCCGCACTTGGCTGGGCAAGCTCGGTCAGCTCGGACACTCTTCAACAGGATCAATTTGTAGGTTCTTGGCTTTGCAGCACCCAGACTCTCACTGTCACAGACGTGGTTGAAGAAAGAGGGGCCTCTCGGAGGTGGAGAACAAAGGTTTATTGGGGAGCACAGAAGAAGCCCCTCACCCTCGGTTCGGATCCTCAGGAGAGACCCTGTACCTTGGGCTCCAGGGGGTTTTGTCCAGAGTTAGGGGAGGGGTAGATACAAACTTTGCACCAATGGGACAAACCAGGGGGGTAGATGCCAACTGGATTACATAATACAGAACAAATCAAAGGTACANTACCAGATTACATAATACAGAACAAATCAAAGGTACACTGGGGAGGGGTCTCGGGGGTCTCTGCCAACCTCTGGGCAGATTCTACCGAGGCTTCTAGACTTAGGGGACAGGCCTTAGGATGGGCAGGGAGAAAGAGGATACATTGGTAGGCTGGGCTAAAGGAGAATAGAACCTCCCAACTAAATACAACATAAATCACCTTCTGATAAGAAGCTCTAAGACAGTCAGGGGCCCATCTGAAGCAACAAGGGGCCCATTTTAGGTATGCAAAACTAAACTAAACTTACAATAAAAACTGTTAAACAAAATCCTGCAACCCCACAGAAAATCTCCCACTAGCCAGAACAAGGAACATTGAAGCCAAACTTCTTCCTTGTTCCCAAATTATTTTGTAGTCTATTTCAACATTTTTTGCACACAGCTCCTATGCCTCCACTTTCTCCTGCCTTTGAGAGCCAAACTTGAGTGGATTTCAACATGGACTCTGAAAAGAAAATGTATTTATCCCTGATAGAGGCAGCAGAAGCATCCTTAAAAATATCCCTTAAAGATTTCAAAATATTTTATTCTCTTCTGTAGGTCAATAAAATAAAAGTAGGGGCAATGGGGTCTTCAGCCTCTTCAAACTTCTAGAACTTGACCAGATCTGCCAGTTAGACACTTTATTTATTTGAGGGTTTGTTACATACTTTGAAACATGTCATTAGTGAAAGCCCTAGAGGATGTGCAAAGAAGAAAATGAGTTAACAGAGGAAAAAAATGAAACCTATACAGTTAACCTTCAATCAAACACTGAAAAACTTCAGCTTCACGATGTCAATTGAGGGATTACGGCATTGACGTGCACACATCAAATTTTATTCCCCAAGCTGAATGACTAATATTGAATTTTACAAATGTTGTGAAGACAAAGTTATGCTATGCATTGATGTCTCTCTTTGTTATAATAAATTCCCTGAATTCATTTAGATGACCTTGATTTCTTTAATCATAAAAATGGGGCAAAGTTGTAGCCTTCCCTTGTCTTTTAGCCCTGGCACATCACAGTTTAACATGATGTCATTTCAGTTGAGAATTCTCAGAATACCAAAAAAATCTCATTTACTAATTCAAAGGTGCCCTGACCAGTCACTTTTTAATGGTAGGATTCAATTAGGCAATGCTCCACAGGAAGATCAACTTACGAAATATTTTACAGCAGAGTTTTCTTCCCTCTTCAAGAAGTCTCTCCCATGTGGACCCACAATTTTGGGAACTGGCAGGAAGCCATCTCCTTTTCCCGTCCCTTCAGGATAAAGCTGACTTGTCAAACTCTAATGAAGTCTTCTGCACAGTTCAGGTAATTAAGGATAAAGCAAGAGCCTGACAAAGAGAGGAAAGGAAGCTCAGCATTGACATTCCCCCAGTGGTGGGAGCTGGGAGCAGAGAGGTTTGCCACAGTAGGAGAAACCCACCAAGAACACCACCAGATCTGTTAAGGGTTGTGAGCTTGGCCATGTGGAGCCAACTCAATGTGAAGGAACATCCCCTCGTGGCACTTCTGCCCAAATGCACAAGTGTTGCAATGCTCCTTGAATGTCACTGAGTTTTAAATGCCACTCTCTCTCTTCCCCTTGCTCACAGGTGGACCCTCCAGAGCCACATGTCCATATGGAACCTCACAGTGAGTTCACAGTGCCACTGACATGGCACATGGGGGTTTTGTTTGGTTGGTTTTTTGCTGGGGGGTCGAGCATCTCACACGGAGACAATTGAAAGAATGAGATGTCCACACTGCAAATCCTGATCCTGGTAAGGAGTGAAATTCCACAAACATCTTTAGGACAAGTCTAAGTACTCTTTTACACCATACCACGATGCCTGACCACCCTCATATTTGAGATCAAAAGCCTTCCAAAAGTTGTAGTGTTTTTTCTACTCAGGCTGTTTACAGTTATTCGTGAAGCCTGAAGAGTAGGAGAGTGAGAGCAAGTTGCTCATAAAAGGGTTTCCCTGCCATGTTTGGGGCTGGGATTGTGCCCACCAGCAGGGCCTGTTCCATTCTGCTGCCCTCCCAGCTGTAGACAAAACAGTGCCACTGTCTCAGCGAGTCCAAGTCTCACAGCCACTTACTAATTACAGAAATGATCAACCACCACTTGAAATGCAACATCCAAACCAGCACTTAGTTCAAGATCCATGAACACTTCCACTGCCTGTACCCAGATGGCAATCTGAAAACTAGGAGAGCTGCTCCTACCAGAGTTAACCCAGCCCCCAAAGCAATAATGCATCACAGTTACCAGGAGTTAAAACTAACTGAATCTACTGAGGCACTTTAAAAACAAGCCTTTGGTTTTTCACACTCATTCTTTCATGTTTGTGAATCACTCTGGAGCTGACTGCAGATATCTGACCTTAGGAAGGACACTTTAGAGCATTTATGATGTGTTAAATAACACTGTACAGACCTGCCAAGCCATAGGCTTTCTGTGCTGTGCTAGCAGGAAACTCCACAGCAAATAGCAAAGCCTTAACACTACTTCTTCTTCTCATTCAGCACTTACCTGCCTGCCTGCATTTGGTATCAAGAGGCTTTTGGAACAGAAACCAACCATCATGACAAAGGCAAAGCAGAAACTGCTGCCTTGCAGCAGTTGAAGCACATTTTCCTTAGATTTTATTTTTTCATTTTAAAACAAGTTCACACAAAAGCTTTTTGCTTTTAAAGAGAAAATAAACACACAGAAAGGCTGTTTGAAGGTCACAGGAAAATACTCCACAGAAAACAACTGTGGACTGTACATATTTACTCAAACAAGGCTGTAGTTATATAAAGGTCTTTCAGCCAAGGATTTCAAAGTACTGGCTCCCATGGTGAGCATTGAATTCTGCAGTGTTTCTTCAAGAGCATCCCCATTTCAGCTGCCCAGTTTATACCATGAAATACCTTAAATTTAAAATGTCTTCATATCTGCTTTAATAGTTTTTTGAAACAGACACACACAAGCTGCATCTACTGCTGGAAGTAATAACATAACATTCCAGAGCCCTCTAAATTTTGAATTCCATTACAATCACTATGAAAAATATTTTCCTCTGTGTTGTAGTAAAGCATTTAAAGATGGCCTGTCTTTAAAATCAGGAATACATATAAAATAACTCTGCAGATAAACCCAATGCCTCTATCCCATACTTTTTACACTAGAAAAAAATCCCATCTGACTTGAATTGTCTGCTGGGCAGAAATAAACTCCAGAAGCCCAAGAACAGGTCTAAATCACAAGAATTGGACTAGACTTTAAGCAGAGCCAAAATTTAGGGTGTCCTTTACAGGACACCAAGCCATCATACACTGACCTAAATTTCAGCGGGGGAAAAA
>VXBB01008118.1:455466-533097 GCA_013399915.1 Illadopsis cleaveri
TTTTCTGCTGTTGATAATACAAACTTTTAACATTTGTCCACTTTGCAAGGTTCCCCACATGGCTCTGTACCTTTGGCAAGGGTGGGCAGTTTATTTCACAGACATTTGTCACACGTTGCCCAAAGGCTGCTTTCCACCAGGACATTCCTTCCCAATGAAATACTGTCCTATGCCTCCCACCACAAACTGCAGAGCACAGCTGCAGGCAGAGATGCTGACACCTCAAGCTGCAGCTGGTGCAAGGCCAGGAGCCACCCCAGGGCTGCGGCACAGGGCTGGCCTGCATTAACCAGAGCCCGGAGAACATCTCCACATCATCAACTCAGAAAGGTTTAAATTTCTCATGGACTGTTAGGGTCAAATTTAATTATGGCTCTCCCTTCTTCTCATTGTGTATATGGGCAGCTATATCTACAGCTTAGTTTCACTTGCTAAGAGATAGTCAATCTTCCTTAATGGATGTGGCCATTTGAGAAATTACCCTTTCTTTTTTTTTTTTTATCCACTCCCCATTTTTCCCTTTTGCCTTAAAAAAAAAAATCTACAAGACATGTCAGGGCATGTCATGGCCACTTAAATTCCTCTGACATGCAGACCAGTAATAAAACTGCAGTATAATGCTCAAGAACAGAGTGATTTATGTGCAGATCTAAATGGATTCACATGGAAAAAGCAAAAACTTCTAAGGTGCCATACAGATAATAGAAATTGCACAGACTATTATGTAAAATACGAATAAACAACTATTAGTGGCTCAGCAACAGCAATAAAAAGATGCAAAAACAATCCCAGAGGTTGTGTCGTGTGCTCTGATGTACACAAAGTGGGTTAACTTTCCCAAACTGGGAAAAGGCCGCAATTAACCTTCTAAAACATAAGTTTAGAAGTCTAAATATAGAAAAGCATCATAAGAGTGTTGTTGGGGATTTTTCCTCCTTTTTTTTTTCCATGAAGAATGATTTGAAGTGTTATTTCTCATGTGATTTCAGTGGACTTTTGATTAATACCATCAGAAAAATAATGCAGGAATACAGCACATTTATGTTTCCAAGCTTGACAATTTTGTTTGAAGAATTGTACTCCAAGGTATTTTTGATAGGCAAAAGGACCAATGTATACCAGAGAACCTGCACTATTTGTTAACTGAAAATAAATGTCCACGTAATGAATCTGTAAATTAAACACAGGAGAAAAAAAATCTCCAGCAGTTACTGAGTTTCAGATGAAGATATCTGTAACCCCTCTGTGCTGGGGCACACCAGGTATGCTCAGGTATAAAACAGAGGTGAATCACATAAGCCGTTCATAGTTCCAGGTACACTTCCAGCCCTGAATGACCTTGCAGTGTGGGGGATGACATGATAACAATAACACACAACGGAAAAAAGTCACCAAACCATCAAATCTACTGACTGACTCCACAGCTACAAGACTGGATTTTTTATTGCCTCAAGAGAAAAGAATTTTATTTAGACTCAGAAAACTGTTTGCAACTGTTTGTCAACTTTCAGACCCTGGAAAACTCCCACTCCTGAATTCTCTCCCTCTCCACCAACTGAGTTTCATAACTTCTGGATTCAGGCAAAACAATTTGAAATGAACCAGCAGCACATCACATTCTAATCCTCTTATTGTGAATTGCATCTACTACCAAACCACAGAGAGAACACCCCTCATGTCACTGACAGTTCAACTAAGCAAGCTTAGCAGAGATAAATACTCATTCACTGTAAATGGCAAATGTAGTAGTAACACTATAATTTTCAATACTATTTTTAAGACAATGTCAGAAGTGCTGTCAAGGTCTTCTGGTTTTCTGACTGAGCTGGCACAAAATACTAATTTCAGCTCCACAACTACAGATATACAGTTACTGATGGTGGTTTAGGCAAAGTTGGCCTCACAAGCAAGCATGTCTTCCCTTAAGTGTACAGTACAACTGAAGACAGAGGCAGAAATTCTCTTTGTTTTGTTTACCCAGCAATGTCCAGTTAGTTTTGGGAAGTTAATCCCTTACAGTTATGGACAAATACACATCACATTTATGCTTCCCAAAATCCTGAAGTAATTTATTATCCTCTCTCGACAGAAACCTGAGTTTGGAAAGCCAAACTGGCTCATAAAGACACAACAGGCTGAAGGCAGAGGAGTCTATGTTAAGGCTTGAAGCAGTTAGAAAAATAAATTTTAGAAGCCTTTTATCATAGTGTCTTTTATACTGTCCACATAAGCAGCCTAGCATAGATACTCTTCATAATTCAGCAACCCAAATAAACCACTTAGAGAAAATGAGGAATTGTTGCTAATCAAAACACATGAGCTGCTTTGACTAAAGTCTGAACTTCTTTATGTTGAGATTACATCAATCCCCACTACAAGATACCTTTCTTAAACAGGAACAAAATACTGGAGACATTGTATTTTATTAGGAAGCATTCCATCCCACACATCTGTTTTCTTTTCTTCTCAAATGTTGAGAAGGCCAGATACACTGTCTGCAGTACCTCCAGGGTCTTCTGGCAGAACTACAATACCTAAGAATAATAATCAGCCCAGGCTCAATTATTACCCAGACATACACACCTCAAAAGACTCAATTAACCTAACGAAAAAGCCCTGCACATTTTCAAGTTGCCATGTCAGAAGTTTGGCTTTATTTTCTGAAGTTTGCTTAAGGTCACCAAATGGTCAGATCAGTTTATCACCAAGATATCCTGAAAGTACATAGGCCCAGAATAGTTAATCCTCTCTTCTCACGTATTTCAGCTTTATCTATGACATATAAGGTAAGAAAATGGTACAAAACACACACAAACCTGACACATAAAATACTTGCTGCTTTTTGAGAGAGACAGAATATTGCTATCAAGTTCCTTTGAGTCTCAAACACAGTTTGTTATTCAATAGCCTGAAAGTATTAACTGTATTATTGACCCATAAAACTTATCACATCCCATTTAATGAGATATCTCTAGTTACTTAATTTCTGTGCTTCATACACATGCTTAAAACTTTGTACTAATATAAACTAGCACAGGGCTTCTGATTTCAGTGAAGGTATGTTAGGGAGCTTCATTTTCATAACAGTATTCATTAAGTGATATTGACAATAATTATTCCAAAACATAAAAAAACATTTATTCACTAAGCAACTAAACAGGCCTAACTACATATTTAAACCAGATTTTGAATTTCTATTTAAAATTAAATTTTATACTATGAGACTTGTAAGAGTGTTTTGTTTTCTAGTGGAAGAAAAGAAAGAGAGTAAAGTCCCTCTAAAAAATTCTACATTACTCATGTGCTTTTTGAAACACACAAGAAAACACCCATTAGAACTTACTTTGTAGCAGATAATGCCTTAAACAAAGATGCAGAAACACTCAGAAAGGCAAACTTCTCCTAAGTGAAAGCAACCTTCAGGGAGTGAGGGAAAAGAAACCCTTTCATCCCTTTGAAATACAGATTATCACTTAGATTTTTAGCTGCTGTAAATCTAGGTGGGACAAGTGATTTCATTTCCCACTGACTCTAAAGGGTTCATTTGAGTTAGACCAGCTGAAGACATTCCTGTAGATATATTTACTTATGGAGACCTCATGCAGCAATCCATTTAGGGAAGGATGGGCCTGCCTGAGAGGACTGCACAGCTCAAAGTCAGAAGCCTCTCAGCCACCACAGGGAAGGCCAGGAACTGGAATCATTTGTGCAGTTCAGGTCCTGGTCACGTTTGCTTTGCACATGTCTTGCTTGCTTAAAATCAATGTTTTGCTGCATTGTAAAAGAATTGTTCCATTTCTCCAGAGAACTACATAGCAAAAGAAGACATGGAAATTTTAAGCACATCTCAGCCCCCACACTGAAGGTCAAGGATGCATTGCAGACACCACAACAGAATGTTCCAGGAGATAGAAAGCCTCTGTATTGCCTCTGGGACGTTGCCTGGTCCGGTTTCATGCACCTTGCCAAAATTCATCGCTAGGAATGCAGCTGCCCTAGGCTTTCTATGATAGAAGTGACTCCAAAAGTGTTTGCTTTGCTCTATCAGATAGCCCTGCTATCCCTTACTCTAAAAATAATTTTCTTGTTTTCTTAAGTGACTTCAGTGAAGCTCAAAACACCTAGATGGTTTTAATGCTTATGTGAAACTGTACAAATCAAACTAACACAAAAGATGCTTTGTTACATTTCAATAAACAAGACATCTGAGGCTGAGTGATCCATTCTGCCTGCAATTATCCTGATGTAAATGAAGGAGTTGGGGTATTTGTATGACATGACTAAATGTTAGCCTTGATCTGATCAGATGTAACTGAAAACAGAATTTGGCCTACAGCTACAAAGTGTTCAAGTTTAAAACCCCAGCTTTATCCTCCCAGGCAGTCTCCACTGCACAAATGCAGTAACATGTAGATTTGGCAAACAATGTACTGCTGGAGAGGGAAATGTCCCAGAGCAGCCCGCAATAACAAATTGTCACTGACTGTTCAGGCTAATAAGAACAAGCACTTAACAAAGTTGACATGGAGAACTAGACTGATCTTTACATGGTAGCAGGTGACAGCAGCAACAGAGACATTTATGGAATTTGGAACAGTACATGGAACAAGGGGGCCGCTGTTCCTCCCTCTGTGAGAGTGCCTTAGGCTGTACATAGAAGCATCGGGCTTTAATCTCCTCCACATTGCTCAGAACTGAGACCATAATCAGTATTAGATGAAGAGGTATTTTCATATTTATTTATATTCTGGATGGCAGAGAAACACATGCCATCATTTGAAGCCTTAGAAATCAGATGTACTGGGGGTTTTGTGCATGTGTCACCAAGCATTAAAGAAAAGTATCTCTCACTAATTTGCTAAAAGCTATGCTAGGCAGCTATAAAACAACTTTATAATCATCTGTTTGTGGTGACTGCTCCTTTTCTCTTTGATGCTGCATCCCAGATAGTACCTGACAGCAAAATACCTAGTGGGATCATCATTCTGCTGCATACCTACAGTTCACCTGCTTGTTTTTCTCTCACAAGCAGAAGCCAAGCCTTTGTTCCACTCCTTTCTTACCCATGTTATCCATTAATTTCACTGGCTTTATACAGCAGAATAGAAGAGTCAGAACCTTTAGTACCACAGAAGACCTGAAAAGACCATCACTCCTTAATGTCTGAATAAGAAGTTGAAAAAGGATAAGGATGAGAATGAGGGATGGGGGAGGAATGCTTTGTTCATGGTTAAACAAGCACAAATGGAATGGCTAGAGGTTATAAATGTTTGCATTTTTTAACAGGGTGTTTAAAAGCATTTTGAAGATAAATGCAGACATAAAAAGCAGGCTTTGAGGAGCTCAAAATCCAAACATTCAATTTTGGACAAGTGTTCAGGACGATGCTGGACTGTCCTTCCCATTTCCCTAGAATAAAAAGATCCTTCTTAACAACTGTAGGTATGTCCAAAAATTAGGAGTTGATCTCTTGTGTTGCCCCTCTGACCCAAGGCAGTGAATGCAGCAGAACTGGATACAGATGTACAATGCTCTCCCTCAGTGTGTCTGGGGAAGCCACACAGACTGGAAATCTCAGAGTGCCCTCTGGAATGCAGCCTGAAGGGGCCTGGAAATTGCAGAATGCTGCTCTTGCACCAGTATAGTATGGGGTACCTGTCCTTTCAGGCCTGCTTCCAATTTACTGATTCGTACAGCAGCAAATGGTCTTGATCTGAAAAGACTAGTGTGGTGGGCTTCTGCTAAGTCTGAGAAACTGAATCTCTCTCCAGAGTGGTGTCACTCCCAATTACATTCTCTAGGACGCACATAAAAATGGTCCTAAATTTATGCCAACAGGCAATTCCTGTTTCTCAGCCCTGGTATTCACATTTCTTCTTGGACCAAAAGTTAAGTGTAGAGGGTGCCTTTAGCTTAAGAACATAAGAAAACCATAATAATTCCAAGAAAATGCCTCTGTTGGGGCTGTCCCTGCAGGTCAGGAATGCATGTCTAGAGAAGAACATGAGGCAATAAGCCCTCAACAATATCATGTCTTTTCTATGTATAAACTTTATAAGCTTCTAAGAGTCAGTGGTTCAGGGGCCACCAGAGCAGGAGGACAGGATGCCTTTAGACCACTTTGACAGCAATGGACTGATCTCTGAACACAGTAAGTTTAGTATGAACTCAACAGGCTTAGTACTAGAGTTAGGAACAGATCTGGCATCATTCACCACGACAGTATGCATATTAATTGGCATTAACATTTTCTACCTAATCTGTGGGGTGCAAACACCAACTGCAGAGGTTGTATTTCACTGCTTAATGCAAGTGAACAACAGATAGTTACACAGCCTAGTTGGCATTGTTATTTTGAAGTTGTTCATAATCTTTCTTGCTCAAGAGTTCACAGATATGTAGCAGAAGAGTTTTCATCACCACATGCTCTTGACCAGCAACTCAAGCCTCTGAGGAAACAGAGACTACCTGGCAGTTCTAAAGAGCCATGACTCAGACCTTCTCACAGCTCAGGACAGGGTATTGAGCACACTCAGAGTACCAACACAGCTCTTGGGTCATAAGAGAGCTTGCAAAACTCAGGGATAGCACTAGCTGCCCTCCAGATGTGTTTCCTTCACTGTGTACAGCATCTGTATGGACTTACTTCTGCTGTCAGTTTAAGGGGTGTAAAGGTCATGTTTGCTTGGATTAATTTTAAGTTTGGAACAAGGAGAACAAATTGCAATCTCCTACTTTCACGATATTTCCCTGTGTCACAATCCCATGGACATTTACCAAGTCTGACAACATTTAGCATGGTTCCTTTCTCCCTACACTTCAGCAAGGGAACTTTTCAGAAGAAAGCCTGACACAGGTACCTCCAGAGTGGAAGCATTAATGCTGCTGACTTAGACACTGTCCAGATGATGTGTCCTGCACGTCACGTCACTGTGCCTGAAAGTCACTCAAATAGGGCTGTAGCAAACTCTGCTAGATCTTAGTGTCCCTTCAGACATTTGTGATGCCTTTATTAGCACTTACTGCCTGTAGAGACAAAACTGCCTGGCACTGTTTGATACAGAAGACCAAAACAGATGACAATGCCAAATCTTTAGAATGTCTCTATTTCTGCCATTAGTTTAGATGATCTCTGAAAAAATGCAAGCCTGGAAAATATATATTAACTGTAACTTCAGTGAAATCTGTTGTAAGATAACAGAGATAACCCTTTCTACTTGCCAACTTCACACATGTGTTGAAAGTATTTAGACGAAATTTAACAGTCTTGAATTATTTGGGCTCCTTATTCTTATAAATATTTATCCTCAGCATGAATCCAAGAGAGTGTCTCCATCTAAAAATAGCATTCTGATTTGTGGCTCTGCAAATATAAGATGGGAAGTCAGAGCACCACAAACTAAATACAGCAAGTGTGTGTAATTATCCTCATTAAAACACTTTGAGTGGAAAATTTTCATTACCCCGGGATATAAGAGAAAGCAGGGCAGACATCCCCTGGATCCTGGTTGCAAGACTCTATGAAGGCCATGTAATCCTGTATTTCTAGCAATTTCCTCAGACTTTCAGGGACTTGCTTCCAGCCCTGAAGCTACAACCTGTCCATGCAGAGCTGAGGCAGATGCATGGCCACTTCCTGAGTAAATCCCTGGAAAATTACTCCATAAGTTTCTAGGAGGCTAGTGGGGAAACTCTGGTCTGGACTTCCAAGTGTCAGACTTGGAATTTGAAAAATCCTAAGCTAAAGCTCTAAGCAGGACAATTAAAGTTCGGGTGTTCCCCTGCTTCACTGTTTTAAAAGCAATTTGCTTGACTACAAGCTGAGTATTTGTTGTTTCCGCTCAATGGATTCTGCCTACAAGTGGGATATGGACGCAGAAGTATAAATGAAAACATCACTATCCCATAATTGTAATCTGTCTGATATTTGTAGTTGCCTTCAGGGGAATGGACATTTTACTCTCATTCTCCTACCTTCCAGTTCAGTTTTAAAGCCTCAGCACACATTTTCTCTCCTACCCATTTAGGCTTTCTCCTTTTCCCCTCCAAACACCTTCCCGATGTTTCCCAGTGAACCCAGGATGTTTCCTGCCCTACTGAATGAGGGACCATAATCCTCTTCACTTCTGCACTGAATGAAAGCACAGCAGGAAGAACTCCTCTGGTAATGTTTATGCAGCTGTGAAAGTCTCCTAGAGGGAGTAGCAGAATTGCCAACACCTGAGTCATTTTATCACCATACCCAAAGTACTGCACAATCTATGTCCTCCACTACCGGAGTACAGCTGATCCTGCATTGTAAAATACTCCAAACTCATGCTCCCTTGTTTGAAGAATTTAAAATAAAATACAAATTAAAAAAAAAAAAATAGAAGCTGTGCATCAATTCTTCTCACTAGGCAATAAATGCTCCTTTCCATTCCATATTGTATGGACATGTATTCAGTTTGTCTTTCCTCTTGATAAGGTGGCTCTGCAGTACAGATGGACACTCTGGAGTACAGATACTTAAGGAATGACTCAGGATAATTAAGTGGCTGCAATTTAACAGTTTTAATCTTCCAACAAACTTCCTCTCTAAGTACTTAGTTATAAACCTAATCTTCTTGGTAAACTACTCTCTCTTCCATTTTCAGGATGTCAGACCAGGGTTTAACACTTTTACTTGTTTCATTGGCACATACATGTACCCACAGGAAACAAGGCACACACAGTGGAAGCAATCATAGTCCTACTACAAATTTACTGTAGTGCTTCTGCTGTACCACATCTCTTTGGCCTGGAGCAGAAGCAGAAATAAAAGATAGCAGATAAGGAATCCAATTCACAGGCCTCCACAATGCCCCTTGCCTAAGGTTTTCTCCTGTTCTCACCCATCCTCCACACATGCATGACAGTAATCCAAAGGAAGGTGCACTTACTGACTGCTCAACCTTTGAAACTGTTACTGCTCCTATTACTGGATTGTTAACTTTGCAGTAGAACATATTTTAATGACCTATATATTAAATCTCTTTAGTTAATTTCATGTTGGTGTGAATGCATAAAGTTTAGATTATCTTTTTGTTTGTTTGTTTGAATCTTCAGAGTAAGAAACATCACCCCAATCTGCACTTGCTGAACCAATTCGGGCTCCAAATGGTTAAAAGCTTACAGGGAAGGAAAAAAAAAAATGAAAGACATTTTTTCCTTCTGGGCTTCCTCACTATAGTTGAAACTGGAAACAGAAGGGCCAGAATACCACAATAAAGAGTGCTCTTACTGTATTTTTGAACTGCCTAGAAGAGACAGGAAGATGAAGAAATCCTGTGAGAGATAATAAAAGACAAGCACTTGAAAACTGAATTGTGATGTGGCCACCAGAAATACCACTCTGAGAAACAAAAATACTTGCAAGTGTGTCCCTAGAGGATGGGCTGCCAAGCCCTGGCTCAGCAGCTCTGCTGGATTTTTTAAGACAGATTATGCAAGAATCTTCTGTGAGACATGGAAGGGAAAAGCAGCAGTGGATTTTGTCAAGCATCAAGCTATCATGAAAATCTAGGAATTACCATATCAGATTAGGCTACGTCTCCTATCAAATTCCTCTTAGCAGTCATTAGCCCCAGATGCTTCAGACGAAACTGAGACAGTTCTAGTATATCATATTCCCCAGGAGGCTTTCCAGCCCTGTTTCTCATAGTCAGGGTTTAGATAAAGCACTGAAGCATCAGAGAATGACTGACTCTGTGTGCTCCAAAGAGCTCCAAGGAAGTGCATGTAACTCGGCCCCTAACTCGGGTAGGTCTCTGGATCTTTTCAAAGTAACTCAGGGTGAGCTCTAGTCCAAAGAACATTTCATTCATAAATGTTTTCAATAAAGCAGTGGAAGCTACCCACATCCTGCTGGGAAAGTATGGGTTTGTGTTTCTGAGCTCTTGAACCATTTCAGAAAGAAATGATGCACACCAGAGTCCTTTTAAATGTCTTATCAGACAGCAAGTGATATTTGGCACAGTGAACTATTTAATTTTTTAATGAAAAGGAGTTATCCAACTTCTGTGAACACACAACAGTAGCCCCAACTCAAATGTTTATGCAAGATGAGTACACAGCCCAATTTTTTCCCCATTACCTTTTGAGAGGCAGCAAGGCAGCCTCAGGCAGGCCTCTGTCTCCTTGGGAACATCACTAGGGAGCTGTACCACTTCAGACTCCTTCAACAGGAAAGCATTTCAAAACCAACCACGCACTTTAATTACTGGCAATTAGAAATTCCTGGGTTTGTATGTTTACAGATGAAAAATGTTAATGTGTGCCAGTTGTGTCAGAAAGTTTGATTAAGCTCTTTAAACTGAATTTGAAAAACTTAAAACACTCCAAAGACTCTGATCAGAGTATCTTGGGGGGCTTTCCAAAGTGACATGTAGAAGTCAGAACTGCTTTAATAGTCTTCTCACTGCTCCCAGTGGACCAGAGCTCGCCTTGCAAAGACACACACCCAACATAGTTGGCAGAAGAGATTTCTGTCTGGCAGTTTCACAAAGATTAAGCAGCATCTTCATCTTATCTAGGATCACTATCTGAATGGCAAACTGGAGTTACAACTGAGGTCCCAATGATTGTCCCTGATGCCAGTAGGGTTCATAGGAGCAGCTACGAAAAGAGATAAAGGTGAATAAAACCCATACATTTCACTGCACAGGTTAGCTGCTTTTTCAGCACACAGCAGAGCTGTGTCAGTAGTTTTCTTAGAAACTGAAAGACTACAAGAAACACCAACAATAAGAGAGTGATATTAGACCAAGTTCATAGGCGAAATACAAAGAGAACAAAAGATACTTTTTCCTGGCCTAACAGAGATGATATTTCCATAGACATGTAAAGCTGGTGATGAACGCTTGCCACAGAGCTCTCCATGTGTCATAAAATATGAGCAATAAAATAAAGTCAAAGAATTGAAAAGACAAATGACAAGCCTCTGTGCATCATTAATGAATAATGAGGGTAGAAAGGCAGAAGATAACCCTCCATGCATATAATAATGATGTCTTTGACTGGTGGTGCTTCTCTATGCCTGTACGTTTAATAAGATATGTTAAAATTAAAAATTTAAAAATCAAGTCCATGTGCTCCATAAAATATGAGGAAAGAAGCAACTCTAGCCTAAGTTAAGATCTTAGCATTGTACATCCCATTAACGAAGGAGATGTGTTGATTTATACAAATACTCATAAATGAAGCATGACAGTATTCTAATTCCGATAACAAACCAAGTCATACAGTCAGTAATCTCATGTCTCATCAAAGGAAGAATTTTGATACTCAGCAAAGAGTTTGAAGTCCAAGGAAACCATCTGTTATTGTATCAAGTGACCTTTCTTCAGCTGCTTTATACCCAAAGCCACTATAGACGCCAGGTTGACCAGTGGGGTTCTGTATTTTTCCCTGAATAACATAAATGAATTCCCTGATAACATTAGCCTTAGTGAGAAGACACTAAGAGTTCATGTTTTGCTCTGTTCATTGTAAAGGACCTGAACACACTATTTAATGAGAGCAAGCCTGCATTCTCCAGACCTCTCAGTAGGACAAGTACTTCCTGGTGGAGAAATGAAAGTTCTACATGACAACTTTGTTTTTTCCCCACATCTTTAGGAAGCATCTTTATGTTGGGCTCTCTCTAAATATTTCATTACCTGGAGTCAAAGCTGTATATCAGACTTTTTCCAGGATTATTGGCATAACAGGATTAATAACTGTTGAACTCAACAACCTTAAAGGTCCTTTCCAACACAAATGATTCCATGTTCTGTGATCCATTATATTCCCAAAGACATTCTCAGCCAAACATACAGCTGAACTAGATGGCTAAATGGGGCTGACAGTTGTTTTGCATTAACAGCCACAGAAAAGCAAACAAACAAACAAAAACAAAAATCCACAAAACCCCCATATCTTTCAGCTCTTATTCTGTATATTAAAGCTGTACTGAACAGCAAAGAGACAGCAGACATTTCCTGCTATGGTCAGAATATGGGAATGGCTCACCTCCCTCAAAGTTCATTTGCTTATGTATTTTTAGACTTAGGTATTTTGTCAAGCCTGCAGCAGTGTCTGCTTCCCACAGGTTGGGGCCTCCAAGGAACGTGTGAATTTGAGAAGGCTGAGAGATAACTTTGGAATTGTCACAACTGAATGAAGCAGCGACATGTTCTTTAGAAGCCTGGGATGTGGCTGGAGGAGCACAAAGAGGAGTGGGTGTGTGCAGCCACATGATGGGATGGAGCTGAAGTCCTGGAGAAGAGGCACATCATAAAACAGGCAACAGAGGCAGATCATGTAACAGCTTTTAAAAAGAAGGACCCACAAGCCATCACGATACCTCCATACCTTGATGCATTTTTTTTCTACAAACACCATTAACAGCTCTCTTTGGTCCTCACCAACTTTGAAGTTAAAAATAAGGAAAATGCGCTTTAATGAACCATTAGTGTCTCTCAATATCTTCTAGGCTAAGTCTACTCAATTTATGAGGCAAGGGATTTTCTTTTCTCCCTTTTCTTCCCTTTCTTCTTCCATGCTGCCAGCCGTGCAAATGCAAGCTGAAATCAGAAGTCTAATGCTGAGGGCTCAAATATCATCACCAGTAATAAAAATCAGTAACTGAGATTTACCTGAGAGTGACGCTGTTAGTGTCACAGACAGCAGAAAAACAGCTCACTTTCCCACAACTATTCTGTCCCTTGATTGCTAGCAATAATAAAAGCTCAATTCCGATAAGTAAGCAGGACTGTCAGACATATGGAGAGCAGGTCTAGGGGCAAGTTAGGGTTAGGGTTAGGGTTAGGGTTAGGGTTAGGGGGTTAGGGTTAGGGGGTGGTTAGGGTTAGGGTGGGGGGGGTTAGGGTTAGGGTTAGGGGTTAGGGTTAGGGTCAGGGTCAGGGTTAGGGTTAGGGTTAGGGTTAGGGTTAGGGTTAGGGTTAGGGTTAGAGTCATTTCCCTCACTGTAATGGCATTTAAGAAGTTATTTGCAGCATGGAAACTAGAATACATGCATGGGGACATTGTGTGAGAGACAGAGGGACCAAGAAAATCATCTGGCTTCTATACAATAGTAATATTAAACCTTAAAGCAATCAAAGATCTTTAAAGTAAGGTACCCTGTCTGGTTCCCCAGCAAAGTGAATGGCCAACATTCCAAGGTCTACAAGAGGAACAATCCACCATCAAAACTTCCAGGAGCAAAAGACCAGATATTTGGGTTTTAATGAACTTGAAAAGTTCTTGGTCAAAACACATAGGTTGTAAAGAATTCATAATTTTAAAGTTCTTAGGCAATTTTCCTTAGGATCTAGAAATTCCAGTTTGCAACATAATGAGAAGAACATTACTTTTAGCATTACATTCTATGTAAAAAGACTGTAAATGATCCATTCTCATGATTCCCAACTTACAGAGGAGACCCTCAGGGGCTGGGAGAGAGAGAAGTTCTCTGAGTTATGTGATAAATAGGTTCTGCCTATGCTGCAGGAAAGTACATTACACATCTTCTAAATATACATTGCTGCACAGCTCTCACAATGAGCAGCAAATAACAGACTTCACATCTATGAAATGCCTGTAGGTGGGAAACAACTTTTGCACACAGCCCTGCCTGTTCTCACTTTTATTATAGCAGTGTCCTAACACTGGACAAGGTGACTTGGCCAGCTCAAACTTTTTGTTTGGTGGAAGTGAAAAGCAGAATGAATGCAGTAAACTTTAAATCCAAGGCTTGGTGTCATG
The DNA here is from genome assembly GCA_013399915.1 of Illadopsis cleaveri. NCBI lineage: Eukaryota > Metazoa > Chordata > Aves > Passeriformes > Timaliidae > Illadopsis > Illadopsis cleaveri. Next base: position 469,234 of record VXBB01008118.1, read on the forward strand.
GGAGACAAAAAGGCAAACTTCTAATAAAAGGATCTTGAAGAATAGCAAGCAAGAGCTGTACTGAAATCATATTTTTAAATTATTTTTTATCCCGTTGAATGACAGAGCTTGTCACTTCTATGTAGTATAAATGACTGAATAGTTCTTATGAGCAACAATACCATGGCAGATTGAGGCAAGCCAAGATTTGATTCTTAGCTCTGCTACCAATTCATGCAGATAAATCATTCAAAGTCTTTGTGCTTTGACTTTCCCATCTGAGAAAGGAGATATTCAGCTTAGTTCACAGAAGTGTTGAAATGTTGATCATTTTTATGCACACAGCAATGTGAACTCATTGGGTGAAAGGTGCTTTGGAAGTATTAAATATTCTCCTTGCTAATATGCCTGCTTTCCTCTTTCTACTGTTTATGAGTAGTGCTATTCTTTTGAATGAACTTCAGCCCATTAGAATTTGACAGTAGAGAATTTACATTCTTTGCAATGATAAATGCACTAATTTTCTTCATCCAAATCTGTTCCGACCCAGTATTTAAGCATAAGACTAATCTCTTCAGTTTCACATGACTATTGAATAAAAACAAATGCTCAAGTGCTCTGTCAAATTGAGACCATAAAAGTTTTTGCAAGAGTAAGCAGAAGTTGGCAGTTGAACTCTGTGATTTGAAAAAAATTCTCTTTCAAATCTTGGAGAAACTATCAATAGTTTGGTTGTTATCCCACCAAAACTGATGTGGTATCTATACACATAGGTTAAAAAAACTCAAACAAACAAGAAAAAATACATTAATTTCACATCATAGACTCAATTCTGCCTCTAGAACTTCAGTATTCCCTGTTACACCTTGCTCTGACTTTGGAGGGGAAAGCAACAGTAATTGCAAGTATAAGTTTGAGGGAAGAGGAATATTCTTCCCTTCACCTTCATCACAGGGACCAGGTTTTCTTCTGCAGTTTTATCAGTTGTGATGCATTTCCTACATCTACAAGAGTCTAATATACCAACAATGTCTCTGACCATTTCTGCTGTTCCCGTTTTACTCATCAGTAGTAGTTATATTTCTTATATAATCAGGAGATTGATCTGGGACTTAAGGGGGTTTGTGCAGCATATGAGCTACACCTCCTGAATTCCTCTGGAGTACACGCAGTGTATCCATGAATATTTCATCGATTCTGATCTGAATGTTCACCTTAATAACAAACAACTGCTGTAAATCAGTTCTCATGCTCTTTGCAATAAACCAGAATGTAACATAAACTGAGCTCACTTAGAGTGGTTATCCTGAGATGGTGCATTAGGTCAGAGACTCATTGTGAGAGGGCTGCAGCTGGTAATCTGCAATGTTAAAGACTATCAGGATTTCATTGACTTCAAAGGCAGAAGATTACCTTCCCTTCTGCAGATGGTATCAGGGAGATTCCTAGAAAGACCATGCTAACTTTATAGTGAAGACAGACCTGATGAACTTCACTGAAACAAATGAAAATGGAAGTTTCTATGCAAAGGAGCTGATGTACCTATGAAACAGCCTGGCACACAGTAAGACTGAATTAATGACCAACGTACTTGTAAATATTTATTGAAATGGTGAATTCTGAGAGGCAAATCTAGAGATTTTCTGTCAGGAGCAGAAAACTGGAAGAGATAATGTATAAAAATCTCCAGTGGACATGCAATGCAAAACCTAATAAACCTGAGACACCTGAAGAGCCCTCCTTCCCTGAAACTTAGGTATTAAGGTAAGTAAAAATTTAATTCTGCCAAGATGAATGGTATTGGATCACTTCTTGTAGGAATTTAGTTCAGATTAACTTGCAGTTGGCAGCAGCAAACGCTGTGTTGCTATGCTCAGAAAGGGGTGCTGGAGAAGTAGGACTGCATCTCGGACCAAGAGTGTGCAAAGGCTTCTTGATTGTGAGATCTCTGAGTTAAATAAATGATAAATCACATTTAATTCCCCAAAGAAGGCTAAATGTCCTACCTCCCCCTTAGGAACTCAGAGAGTTGGGGGTTATAAGGTTACAGATTTCTGCTCTGTGAATTACCCGAGAGAGATTTGTAGACTGCAGGTAGAAGCATCAGAGGAGTGAACAAAAGCTCAGTAAAATCAGCATCCAGAATGAAACCATTGTTCTGGGTAAAACATCATCTCAGGTAACATGTGGACTGACATCCCCAAAGTTACTAAGGAGATCAAGCAGGAAAAACTAATTAGCTACAACTGTTGAGGCTGTAAGGTTCCAAAAGCTCTCAATGTGAAGAGCTGAAAGCAAGACAACTCAATGCATTTTAAAGTCTATTTCCTCCTGGAATAGGAAGATGACTCCATCACAGATGGTAATGCTAAAAAAAAATACAATAAGGTAAACTTAGAAATACTGTACAGGTGCTGCAGGTCCCCAGAAGACGTCATGTTTTCAGTAATGCTTCTTAATCCATCATTTTACACGGAAGTTCTCCCTGCTTATCTTACTATCATCAGAAAAACATATATTGATCTGCTTATGATCGTAATTCCCATTTCAAATCTTTGTCTATTACATCACAGTAGATTGGGGAGGGAGGGAGCCTAGGAAATACAGGGATAAAACCAAAATAAATATTCATTTAAATTTCAGAGTAAAACCCTAAGCACTTGATTCTTTGAAACAGAAAAAAAAAATGCATCATCCAGATTTTGTGTGCAACACACATATTTTTTAATATCCTCTTGAAATCAGGAATAAAACCCAGGATAAACTTGTGCAAATGGCCCTAGAATCAGTCTTCCTGACAGGAAAATGTAGACTTGCTGTATGGTCCATCAAGCTGCCTCTGGAAGTAGTTTAGCCATTTATTTGCCCTGTATTAATAATGGTCAAGTATGAAAGAAATTAACGGCTCATAAAAAGCATAGGAAGAGTAATAAAAACGTTGAAAGACAAAAAAGTTGGAATTTAATCCCTTTAGAGAAACATTCTCCCTGCCCATTAAAATGCTGCCTTTATTCAGTCATTCCCATTAACAAGAAACTCAGCCTGCTGCAGGACAGGCAGGTGGTGCCTCTCCTTTGCCTTTCCAGCTAATGGAAGTTTCCCTTTGAACTCGACACCACCACAGAAGCTCTGTGGGCCTGCAGGATTTCCTCACTTCTCCCCGGTGGGATTCTCATGAAGCCCTTAGATTTTGCTCCTTTTTGGCATCTTTGAGGTTGTGATTCTATTCCTGCGATCTCCATGATGAAATTATGACCTGCTATGACTTGCTGAAGGAAAAGAAGCTGACCTCGATACCTAATTATACCAGCAGGGAAGTCACGAGTCTGATCCCCTGAACAGCCTTGCTCCAGCAGCTCCTGCCCCATGAGCAGCACCAGGAACAGGCTGATCAGGTTTGGTATGGACCCTGGGCATCCCTCTGCATACTGCAGATGGAAAATCAGCCACAGTTTTTCCAGTGTGCTGCCACAAAATACTGCTCAGCCAGAGAAGGGCCTGCAATTCTGTGACATTCACTTTGGTTTAGCATTCTGAAAGCTGAGCCCTCACTGCCCTAATGATGGTTAGATCTGCATAAACTGCCCAGGGCTACCAAGACTCACACATAAACACATCTGCCAGACAAACAGCCTTAAATAATCCAATATGAGTAAAAATTTGCTGTAGCAAACTGACAATAAAAACAAAAGAAAAAACCTCAAATAAAAATCTCCCATGATTGTGCCCAGGAATTTCATTTTAACAGTTCACAAACTGTAGTTTTAGCAGTTGGTCAAAGTACTACATGAAAAGCTAGTAATATAAAACAAACAAACTTTTTGCAACATTACCAAGAGCAACCACTGAGGAAATCCTTTTCTCCTTTTCAGGAAAGTTATTTTCTATTTATAAGATATATTTCTATTTTTATGTTTATAAATAAGAAATTACTGCTACTGTAAAGATGGTAACTATAGATGGCTGAATGGTATTCAATATTTAGCAAAGACATTTTTGAATCATATTTTCCTACTGTTAAACCATTTATATAGCTACTAAATAAGAAATTTCTAATTTTTTACCAGCTTGCAGTGACTAATTTATTCAAACGCTATTTTTTCCATTAGTCATCTCCCCCTAATGGCAATCTTTTTGAAATACCTTGACTTGACCTATTGACTGGTTTCCCTTAGCTCTATTAAATTGTACATTTCATTTAATTTATTAGCATTTGTATATGTAGCAGATAGTTGTTGATTGGTTTTGTTTGTTTGCTGGTTTCTGATTGTAAGATCATAGATTGGCCTCCATACACACAGGATGGGAAAACTTGGTAACCTCAGACAATCAACTAATCCCATAGAAAAGATGACCCATCCCTTAGTAAGCCAAATGAGATGATAAAATTCAAAATACAACTCACAGTTGTAAAATCAAAGCCACAAATATCTTCTAAATATTTACTCTCAGTAAGCAGAGTAACCAGCAAGACCATGAAATCCATTCAAAGAACTCCATGGAAATCATGGCAGTAGTGGGATAGCAGTGTAAGTCTCCTATACAAAAACTGTATTTTGTAAGAAATTTAGGTGAATCCAGTTAGACAGTAAGGCCAAATAAAGTGACATAAATTCAACTGTCATAAGAAAACCATGCTCCCTGGCACAACAGATTTAATCTACAGCAATAATTCTACCACACATTTGCTTAAGTCCAGTTATCCCAACATAGGCCAGAAAGACATGTACTCTGTGAACATGTGACATGTACTCTGTGATCTGTGAACCAGGCTGAGCTCTTCAAAATTCCATGAACTTCTCCTGCATTGTCCAAGAGAAAACACCACCTCAGTTTCCCTTTGTGTGAAAAAAGAATTCTCCTACTGCTTTGACAAGATTCCTGGAGTGAGTACCTGAACCATGCACAGCATTTTTACATACCATCTCTACAAATAATAAGTGAGTATATAAGTATCACACACAATTGTGTTCTATTTTTATTCCTTACCAATACAGATTTAAAATACATGAGGATTGCAGAGAAGGAGATGGGGATCAGCAAGGGGAATCAAATGACTGCAGGTCTCTTGACCTTACCATTTTTCCAGTCTATAACAACAGGGACCTCTCTGTTTAAAAAAAAAAAAAANAAGCCCATTCTGATCTGAATCTGCTGTGATGAAATGGAATTTGCATTCAGCATCCATCATCAGTGGTCAGAGGGAATCACTGTCTCCATCAAAGATTGTGCACTTTAAATCCTCTGCTAATTCAACTGCTATATATTTGATTTTAATTAAAGTTCTGTCATGAATTATAAAAGACCATATCTTCAAAGTCATTAATTAAGGCCCCTCGGTGTCTGAATACCAACACTCTAATGACCAGTGAGGTGTACAGTGACTAGCAACAAGCAGCTGCCCAGCAGCAGAAGCAAAGCAAGCAGAACTATTATTCTGACATGTTCAGGATTGCACTTGCCCATTGTCACAGCAAAGAGATCTCCCATGAATACAAACAGAACAGCAGTGGGGAATAGCCAGGCTTTGGTGTGGCACTGTTTGTGAATAAAGTGCCTCTTCACAGGATTGAGAAATGTGTCACTCAGTGCAGCACTCCTTAGGGTCTGTCTCTGAAATCCGAACAGCAGAAATGCCACAGCTCTGCACTATGGTTTAGGAGCTGATCATGCAATCACATCCATTTAGCTCTTGCTCTTACTATGGGGGTAGGGGTGGCTACCTGGCTAGCAAAGAGCTTGGTGCCATCACCTTTACTCACATTTTACACTGCAAGGTGCCTCGTGGAGCTCCACAGGCCCCTTCACAACACATGGCATGAGGCAACAACAGTGTGGACAGCAGGACCTGTTCCCAGTGCTACTGAGGATCATGCTGAGTTTGCCAAGTTTAACCAAATACAGCAGCATCAGGACTTTTTCTGAACCACCAGTACATGGAAGCACCAGCAGAGAACCACCTGTATGTTTGAAGACAAATTAGTTTGGCACATTGTATCCACAAAGTCCAGTTCATGAGCAAATTTTAAAAAATCATTTTTTATTTAGTAGCAAGCTACCAAATTATATCCACATGGCAGCAGAACTTCACATCCTTATGACCTAACTTACTAAAACAGAAAGGATGAGAGAAACAAAAGGAAAAATATTATTGCTACCTTAAATGCTGAAAATCACACCTGGTACGAACGATTGACCCTTTGTACATCATTCCACTCTCATCCCTCCATGCACACAAACACAGGCACTGATTTCCAACAGTTTAAAGACTCCCTCATGTGGTGGTCAGATATGGTGAATTAGATCACTGGAGCCTGAGCCAGCTGCTGAGCAGACAGAGAGCACCACCAGATAATAAATGATGTGGATGTTTAAAGCTTACGTTCTGTTAGGATCAACCCTTCAACATACAGGGCTTAGATGAGCTCACTTGTCTGCAATACAAAGGATTTCTTGTTGAAGTTATTAATCCTTTTAAACTCAGTGGGGACTGCTCTGACTAACCATTGCTTCCTAGAGAAAATCTTACTAAAACAGATAAACTGCTAACACCACACCTTCCTCTGTTCTTAGGGGTACACATCTCTTTCAGCAGCAGGCACCCACTATTTCTGTTACAGGTGCTGAAAGGCAGGTGCTTGGAACTTAGTGACTTGCCAGTGTCAAACCCCAGAAGGAATGTAGACCCTTAGTGTGTCACTACTGTTATTTGTATAGATGGTCCACCTTCAGGACAGGTACCACTAAGAGCAGCGAGTAGATACGTGATTCCTACACACCCCAGGCTCAGGGGAGGCTCAGGCTGGCACCACACTCATGGTCTTGCTACTTCTGCCACAGTGCCCAACAAGTCAGACATGTGGTAAAAGGCATCAAAACCCCTTTTTTAGCATAGTCCAGTCCCATGCTTTCTTCTGTAAGCTCTTTGCTTTCTTGGTACTTATAAACTTTTCTTCCCCACACAAGAAGAAGGAAGGCTCTGGAATGCTAATCCAGGAGAAATTGCAAAATGGGATCTCTGAAAAGAGAATGAGTCACAAGGCAACCCTGGAAAACCAAAAAGTAGCCAAAGATCTGGCTAAACTGGACCTTGGGATATTTTCATTGGCACCTTTCCTGAAGTTCAGGCAAACTTTTCCATCACCTGAGCTTTGGGTTTTCCAGTTCCTTAGAAGTTCTGATTAAAACACTCTGAGAACACTACAGTAGCTCTGACAATTTTAATGAATTATTTCTTTTCCACAAAGCTTGCTAAAATCAGTGCAAGTCTATCTACATTAAAAAATTGTTTTGCTTCCTAAACTAGAAGCTATAAACTAGCACATGACCTAGAAAACACATGAGAAGGGGTTATATACACATACTGCAATAGTTTACTTGCAGACACACATCCCACTGCACCCAGTTAGAACCAGCTGAGTTGATAATAAGAGGATCAGCTGTTTTCTTAAGACCTTAATTGTCCTGATGATTATTTATTTCTTCAGCCTAGCAACAGGTTTCAATCTAAAACATGAAACCAAACCAGGAATAAATCCATCATCCTCCCATGGCCTCTGCTTACGACACTCTGCCTAATATACTTTTGTGGAAACATGAGGAAATCATCTGCTTTTGACAAAATTTTGGAATTAGTGACAGTAGGAATTGCTACAGCATGTTTCTGGAGGGATGACCACTCTGTGAGGAAATTATCTAGGACACCATCTGAAGTCTAATCTTGAAACTGCTGAGTGCTTCTGAATAATTTCAAAAATCATTTTCTGAAACAGAAAATTCCTTTGATAAAAACAGCATGTTAATACATGCTCATGTTTCTCTTATCACAATCAGATCTACCTAGATATGTAGCTTGCAGCTCAAAAGTCATCATGATTCCCTTTTTACTGTTATTGTTGAAGTATGTCCTCAAAAGAGGTATTTGCCTTCTCAGACTGTGTGATGTCTGCCATACAGTAACTATTAATGTACAAAAGTAGACATTTAAAAAGCAAATTTGGCATCTTTCTCACAAAGTCGATGGTTTAAAACTTTCAATATGGAGTGGTTCTAACTTGAAGCAAACTCAGTAACTATAGAGGAGCCTTTTATGGTTCAGGAGAGATACATCAATGTGTATATCTGATAAATACCTAATATAGAAATTATATGCAACAGAGAATTTTTTTTTTTCTGTGAATACATAAAGGCAACAGTAGGAGATACAACTCTGTTCATTTTCTGTAGCTAACCCAGAGGTAGAATCTGTTTATATATACAAAGTATCTTGTAGAGGATTAAGGTAAGAGAAAGGAGATCCAGATTACTGCTTCAGCTCTTCCAAAAATTTGGAAGATGGCCTTAGGTTCTCTTCTCAGCAGGGCTTTTTCTTCTTTCCCTGTGTTTTGTATTGACTCTTTCCTTAATGTTTAACTTTTAGGAAGTCTACCCAGAAGTCACTAATTACTGTCAGAGGTAACCTCTTCAGAGGAAGGAGGGCTGAGGAATGTCTGTGCACCAAACAGTAACAGCAGTTAACCCATCAATCTGTCAATGTCAGAATACATCACGTCAGGTCCTTCAGAGTCTGTCTCCCTGATTGGGAGCTTATCTAGTCTGAGATAAGAAAACACATCACACCATGTCCTCAAATTCAGCAAGAGTGGTAGGGTGATGGGGTAGTTTGGGCTGTAACAGACCTCAGGAGTCATAAAGCCCAACTTCTAACCCAAAGCAGAGACCAGCCAGCAGCAGAATGTCCCTACTGCCAGGACTGAGCACCACTGCATTCCCAGCCTGTAAAAGAAGCACCTCCATAGCACACTAAGACCACACTATGGCATAGAGATTGAAGACGAATTCAAGGAGATAAGAAGCATTTCACCCCAAATATAGTTTCAATACAATAAGACTTCTACTATAACAAAGTGTCACCAGAATTTATTTTGCTTTGCCAATCTGAAAGAGGGCAGCTCAGTCAGTATCTCTGATGTCATGCGCTAATGGAAGAAAATGTTTTCACTGACTGCTCAGAAATTCAGTCTATTGGTTCACCCAATACCCATAAATTCAATATTCTATTATGTATTATGTTTCCTAATCGAACATAACTTGCTTAACTGCTCACACACTGAAGTATTACCAGCAAAGCAATATACCAGCAGAAATGCAAAGGTGAGAAATAACGCTTCACTGCAAGTCTGCATGGTTTCTGTTGCTTTGCCAATTTCTTTTATGAAGTATATTTAAAAGATGACTTCAACCTACTCTCACTGTCAGCAAAGACAAGAAACAAAATACAGTGATATTTTCAAACTGCATGGACCTCACAGTCTATTCAGAAGTTTCCTCATCCATTTCTGATCCAATATTCATTAGGACAGACAGAGAACAGAGCATTCATTAGTTTTCAGTGAGGCTTATGAGTGCAACTGGAATGTGCCAGGGCACATTTGGCTTTAAACAGACTCACCACAGTCCCCTTCTAAATGAAGGCTGCTAAGCTGTCATAAATTACACTGAAAATCTTATGAAAATGACATGGTTCTCATGTCTTAAGATTTACATCAGCCCTTGACCTAGCACAGAGCACAGAGGTAACTGCAGAATTTGCAACATGATACATAATAGTTTTCCTTGCTTAATTAAGGAGACCTAAGAGTAACTTGGCATATGTAGTAAAGGCTTCTGTTGCCTTCAGTTTTCTTGCATTTGAGTGTTTGAAATCTTGCAGTGCAGATTCTCATACAGCTTCAAGAAAACAAAGTGTATTTTTAGAAATTATCTATGTGTTTACATAGTTCTCCTCTGGGAGGAGAACCATGATTGATGGTGATGTTCACCATCCAGGTCAAAGATGTGGCGATCTGTGTAGCCAATCTCTTGCTGCTGTACAAATGTATATAAATGAAGTCAGAAAATTAAAACAGAGGAACTTTCCCTTGAGCTGCTGCTGCCTGTCTTATTCTTTGTGTGTCCGAAATAGTGACAGGCTTCCTTGGCCTTTGTTCTCTTACAGTGTTGCATGGCCAGATACAAATATGAGCAGTCATCACAAAGCAGAAGAGTCATTTCCTACAACCAAGTACCAGGCTCTGGAAAAACTGGATCGTATTTTCAGAACTGCTGTTTATTAAGGCAATACTTAAAATGCCCATGGATTTTTGCTGATGGGGAAAAGCTAAAAAAGAATGTGTCATTTCAAAGCTGAACCATTAGGGGAAAGTTGTTCACTGTAACTCAAGTCACATTGGATTTGCTCCTGAAAGGATGAATGGGGATAAATAAAAAGCCACTTGCTGACAAAGACAGCTCCATTCATGCACAAAGTTCCCATAACTCCTCCTTCTCTCCTGAGCTTCAGATGCTGTTCCCCATGGCTGATTCACCCAGCAGCCCTGCATACAGCTGCTGTGTTGGGCTCTCAGTGAGCAGCAAAAGCCCCTGTAAATGCTCTCTCCCTGAGCCTCTCAGTCCCCCCTTTGAAATCCCTGCCTTTAAGACTATTCACTTCATGGACAATGGGGTGCAGTTGGCAAAGTTGTGTGATGTTAGCATAAATCAAACAACTGTCAATATTAGCAATTTACAATCAATTATCAAATATCATCAGTAATCAGCAAACACCTGCAAAGCATTTTCATTGACAGCCCTATTTGTTAAGAGGGGTCATATCTGGAAAACTTTCATTTAGCACTCATTGGAAAGCCATGGCAATCTTTATGGTGACATACAGGTCAGAGGAACTTTCATGGCTGGATTTGTGTTCAGTAGAAACTGTAGACCCTTGGCTGGCCAGAACAGTTTGCAATCATGCAGAATTGCCAACCTCCCGTCTTGAAAAATCATGAGCCAAACCCCTAGATTAGGGACATTCAGCTAAAATAATATTCCACTTGTAGCAGCACCTCAAAGCCAGCAATACTATGAATGACCAATAAATGGACTGTTCATGACAATGGCAATATTTACACCAAAATCTCAGATTAAGGCAGCTGCACCAGGTGATCAAACCCCCATTACAAGCAAACACTGATTTTTGTACAATTTCCCTGACATCCTTTATTGAAGCTCATTTCTATTGCTGAATCTGCGTAATTAACTTTTACCCTTACCCAGGGGTAAGGTGATACCCTGTGTCTGTTGGTGGCAAAGCCTCAAACTGGTTCTGAACCCAACAAGTCACAATGATCTTACTGAGAGCTCTGCACGTTGTACAGAGAGCAGGGAGGGAAGGAGGCTCACACGGAGCATGGTAAGCCCTGAGTACAGACCCACACTCTGTGTAGCCTCAGCAGGAGGGGGACAAGAAGCCTTGCTCAGCTGCACTGCCCTGTGCAGGGTCTGTCTCAAAATCCATAATCAAAATGTTTGCTGCAAGACACTGTGTGGGAGCACAATCACACATGGCCTCAGCAGGAGAGGGACAAGAAGCCTTGCTCAGCTGCACTGCCCTGTGCAGGGTCTGTCTCAAAATCCATAATCAAAATGTTTGCTGCAAGACACTGTGTGGGAGCACAATCACACATGGCTAAAGCATATCATCATATCTGTGACATAAAAGTAGACTGAAAAATAGTAAAAATTCTTAGCCAGGAAAATAATGTTTAGTAATTTCTTTCTCTTTTTTTCTTTTTTTTTTTAATTTAAAATATGTGAGACACTTTGTCTTCAAGATTAACTCAGGTTTTGTTTTTTCCTCTCCTCTGGCATAAATAAATGCTTTCATATATGCAAATGAGGAGAAAATGTGGCCTCTTTCAGCAACAGTAACTATCTGCCTGTTGCTACCTTAAAATCACAGCAATCACATCTGGTAACTGCCCTTTTCTCATGTTTCCACTAGTTTTCAGACTTCCTCTTGTGGTAGCTTGAGACTGCGCATCTGGATGTTTTAAACATACAAAGGAATTGCTAGAGCAAGCAAAAGGGAAAACGGTGCTGGGAGTTAAGATGTGCAGATAAGCAACTGGTGCACTTTGCAGCTAAAGTAACGGAGAGAGACGGTGGGGAAAAGCTTTTTCCAAAGAGGAGAGCACAAGTTTAGGCAGAATGAAGACTCACATTGGCTGTGGCTTCGTTTTTAAAGTACTATTCGTCCAAGTGTATCTTTTTAACAAAACTTTAGCCGCACCATCACCAATCATTAAGTTTCCTGGAGACAGCACTCCCAAAACAGACAAAGAACTAGCAGTGGTAAGTGTTGGTTTCATCTTTGCTTCAGATTTATATTGTTGTTTCATAAGCAGATGTTTCTTTCTTGTTTCAGCTGAGGCTAAGGAATGACTGTAGCATTCTTTCCCCGGAGTCTCTGGAAGTGCTAGCTAGCTAGCAAAGGTATCAGCTTTCAAAAGTTAAAACTGGAGCCAAGTAATGTTTCCTCTCTTAAATTTTTTTAAGCCAGCAAAGAAAGTCAGCTTTTTGGGGATTTTTTTCCCTGAAGTCTCAAGATACAAAATATTTTCATTAAATCATCATGACTATAGTCAAAAAATTGCAATGGTGAGAGGGGAGAAGGGCAAATAAGAGACATCTAATATTTTACTTAAATCAAGTAGAAGTGAGGGCAGTCGAGACTCCCTTAATCCATGTATCACAGCTTTCAGAAGTGTGTTTTCCAGATTGTTTACTGTGCCTTGCATAAACACAACTTTAAGGGACACTACAACTGAAAGCTGGCTCGAATTTCAGAAGCCATTGTGACTAGGTTTGACTTTGGAAAACAATCTCACAGAGGTTTAAAGAATTTCTTTTCCCAAATCCAATCTGGAACAAAGAAAAGAGTTTGGATTTCTGTGATACCAGCAAATTATAGCTATAACTCCACAACATTTCATTCTAACCTTTTTTTAGTCTTGTGGACGTTCATAAAAGTGACATTATGGGGAAGTCCATTTAAAGGGAGATTGAGATGGATTATCCTTATTTTAGCATGTAAATTATAGACTAAATTATAGACTAAATTATTTCTCTTCTTCAGCAGTAAATCCATTTTAAGGAGGATTGAGATAAATTATTCTTATTTTAGGATATAGAGACTTGAAAGTTGCTCATTTTTCTTTAGGAGTTTGTGTGCATCTTGGGGAAGCTTGCCAGGTTAAAGAAAATCTGGGGGAGGGTAGAGAGAGAATTTCCAGTTGGGAGCTGTGTCAGAAAGTTTAGGAAAAACAGACAAACTGACCCAAATAGGGCATTCCTCAGTCGTTAACAAAACAAATTCACCCAAAGTTTCGCCTTAGCAGCACAGTAGCCAAGAGCTGGAGGCAGGGGCAGTGCATTTGGGAGAGGAGAGTGGGGTCCCACGTGTCTGAGAGCAATTTAGCCACTCTAAGAGAATCTATTTTCTTAGACACAGACAGGCTTTTATTCAATAACTGCAATCCACATCTCCCCTCATCAGTTTCTTTCAAACAACCTATTTATTATGTGTACTCAGAGGAAAATTACAAGCTGGTTTAACACTGCAGTTCTTCTTTGTCTTTCTTGGGATACTCTGGGGCAATGCTAACTGGCTGCCTTTCCTCACACCCTCCATCAGAACAGCCCCAACACTCAGCATCAGAACACAAATTGCTGTGTTGCAGCTGGACCCTGTTTCATTAATGGGCTGGATCAAAATTCCAGATCATCACAGCTCCCTGCTGACTCTGGGGAAATTGCATTTCACAGTCTAGGCCAAGATGTGGTTTGCATAGACATTACAGTTTCTTCAAGATTCTCTCCTCATAGAACAGCTGATCATGGTCATTTCTCATCTTCAGTAAAATCTCCATTTTAGGAAAAACTGAAAGGGGTTAGCTTTTTATTTAGAATCCCAGCAAGTAAAATTCTTTACCATGCTTCAGTTTATATTTTTGATTGTATATCTTGCTCCTAAACCTAAAATGGCAAGAGGAGAAGCCTGGTTTTTCAGTAAATGTCACTCCTGATGTACAGTCTGTATTACATCATGGGGGATGCAAGCAGAAGCATAGGAAAATCCACCAAACTACATGAAATGAAAACTAGGATAAGAACCAAACTGGCTTGTTTGATTACGTTCTTAATGCATTTCACATAATTTCCAGGCCCCATTAACTACCTGTGGAGAGCAGCTCAGTGGAAGCAAAGATGAAACTACTCTGTGTCCTTTATTTGCTAATGCCACAGTCCCCACTGGAGAAATACCACATCAGAAGTTACAAAAATCACAAAAACTAGTCATAGTCTGTGCTTAATGATGATGGATGGAGGACCTTCTGAAGGAAATGGTGTAACATCTTGATTAAGTCCTTTTCTGAGTAATCCCTGAACCATTTCCTATGCTGGGCAGATGAGGTTAGCCTGGACTTTTTGAGGAAGGTGGTGAAAGCTAGACTTGACCAACTGCAGTTATCAAATATCCTCTGCTTTATTTTGCTGGTGTTGTGGTTTTATGCCCAGTCTCCTGGGTGAAGTTGAGCAATTAATTAGACACATGAAACAAGGTTTCTTTTGGGAATACTTGCTGGCACAAGAACTTAAATGTGCAGTCATTTTGTCAGGCTTCTTGTAATCCTCAGTTTGAAATAGTTCTCCCTGATATTCCTCATATACGTTTGGCAAATATACCTCTATCTTATTCAGGTGTTTTCCTCCTTTGGACTCACAGTTAATATTTGGGATACAATACCTGAAGGGTGTTTCTTCCTCAGCTGTTTTTACTGGAAAGATCAGTAACTTGGAACCCTCCTGTCTCACAGCACCATTGGCAAAGGGCATCCCTCAGCTCTGTGCAGTGCCAAGCACCCATCTGGGTGCAGTTTGGGAATACCTGCCATTTCACATGGCTGTAGCTTTTCTTTCACAGAGGGGCATAAAACACTGTAAACTCGTCCTTAAGAGAAGGGGAGGAGACTTTTGTGGGTATTATTTTAGGAGATGAAAATAATATTATTTGTGCCATCTTTTGGGTCCCTTATGACCACTCTTTTTTAATGAGAAAGAACTTGTGAACTGCCACCATGGCTGCATCAGAAACATTAGTGTGGCCATAATGTGCTAGAGCATCCAATGGAGTTTGAAGTATGCAAATGTTGATTGGCTGCAGTGTCCAAGCAACTGGGATGTTACCAAATACTTTCTTCCTCAGGTCTTTGCAATGTTTGACTCAAAAGCAAACACATCCAACATTCAAACAACTCTGTCTGGTTTGGATAAAGTACGGGGTTTTTCTTTGCAATCAATGTGGTCTCATTTGTGAGGTTGCTTTGATTTCTTGAGAAGTTTCTCAATAATGCAGATTCTTCCAAAAAATCATTGCACAAAATCTAAAACGGTAAGCAGATTCATACATCATAAAGAAACAAAAAAAAACCCCACATAGCCATATTTACTTTGTAGTTCTACATTAAAGCTCTATGCTCTAATAACTAAAAGCAATTCATTAAGTAAAGGTAATGGCTAATAGTGGAAATGATTGTTTAATTAGCAACATCATGTGATCAAGTATGCTTTGTGTCAATTAACAAGATTCTGCTGGTCCCTCACTTACTTGTAATTGTAATTTTGAAAAGAAAACTTGCAAATTACAGGTGGAAAGCTGACATGGAATTACAGTATTTATTTATATATTTAAAATTACTAACTACCTATTTCATGAATTTTAAAGTCTTTGTTCTGTGCTTTTTTTTTTCCCAAGCAATACCTGAATAAATACTATGGCTGCCCAAAAGACAGTTGCAATTTATTTGTCCTGAAGGATACTCTGAAGAAAATGCAGAAATTTTTTGGGCTGCCTGAGACAGGAGATCTGGATCAAAATACTATTGAGACAATGAAGAAACCCCGCTGTGGTAACCCTGACGTAGCCAACTACAACTTCTTTGCAAGAAAACCAAAATGGGAAAAGAATCATATAACATACAGGTATAGACTGGTAATGGTGGGTTCTGTTCACATATACTCACAGCACTTCCAAGAACTAAAGAAGGTACTTAGAAATGCAGTAGCTATTTTAGAGAGCTAGACAAGATTCCTTGAATTAGAACCCCCTGGTGTTTAGATAACTACCAAATGTTTTAACAAATACCTCTGCCATTTCAAATTGTAATATAGCAGGAAGAATCATCTCAACATCAACTTCCTGGTTCTGGTTGAAACTGAAGAGATTTTGGGTCTACTCTTTGCTCTGCAGCAAGCATCCTAAGGGAGCTGGAGCAGGAGTATCTCACTTGCCCATCTAGTCCAGGAGGATCAAAGTACTCATTGATTGCAGAGGCCAAACTCCTCTTCATTCTGCAGTCCTAAAAAGGAGACGATTAAATAAATTTTAAAATCAAACAATTGCATTTCAGATACATACAAACATGAGTTACAACAAGCCTATTGCAATACGTTTGGCTTGTTCTAATTTCATCTTCTTCTGTAGAGTTAGGGACCAATACAGCTCTCGTGGTAAAAAATTCATTACCATAGGCCGTCCATGAACAAATATTTACCACTAATGAGAAAAAACAGCAGATTTGTCTTAGCTGTTTGACTTAGTCTGCTGTTCTCTCACAAGTTTGGACTCAAAGCATCCTTTGGGCTGCATCTAACCTAATAAAGAATGAAAAAACCTGTGGCAGCGCTCAGGTGCTTGCTGATGTGCTTCCTCTGAATCTTCCTCATCCTCCTTAGGCACAAAGTAGTTTCCCTCACTATGCACAGCCCCAGCAGTGAAGAATTGGAAACTTTTCTTTAAATGGATTATAGCAGGTTATAATAGAAGACACTAAGAAGTCCAATCAAAATATATGAAGAAGAAGAAAGCAACGCAGTAAACAGTTTGTCCCTTTCTCAAATCAGGCCTACAGCTTTATCTTACATGCTTTTTCCTATTTCCCTGTGTATCTTATTGCCAATGTATCCCACACACAGCTAAAGGATTATCATTCCACAGGATTAAACAATATACAGATAGCAACACAGGTGAGGGAGAAAGGCTACTTTTCTGTCCTTATTAAAGAGCACAACAGTCCACACTTGAAACTTTCAGAATGTTACTGAGCTCCTTTTCTGGTCTCAGTGCTGGTGCAAAACCCAGAATGTTTTGTGCAAGGCCCACTGCCATACAGGTTTTATAGCCTCTGGATTTATAATTTTCTTCTTGCTGCTGAGTCCATTCCACAAGAAAATAAACAGTAAGTGCCACATCTAGCACTTCTCTGAATCAAAGGGAGGTGTTTAGATCCCAGGTGCAGCAGTGTTATCTCTTAGCTGATATCACTGCTGAGCCTACTCAGTGTGTTGAGCAGTTAACAACTAGTACAGGGAGGATGTTTGTGTGTTACTTAACTGTTGCTTTTATCCCTAAGGATTATAGGCTATACCCCGGATTTGGATCCTGAGACAGTAGATGATGCCTTTGCTCGAGCCTTTCAAGTCTGGAGTGATGTCACACCACTGAGATTTAACCGAATAAATGATGGAGAAGCAGACATTATGATTAATTTTGGCCGATGGGGTATATTTTTTCTATTTTTACTTATGCTTTTGGGTTTGTTCCTTTCATTAATCTTCAGTTTAGAATGATCCACCCTCAATAAGCAGCACCCATGAGCCTTTCTGGCAAACCTTGTCCCAGCTCACACTTGGCTCATACAAGCTAAGATCTAATTTCACTAAGACTTTTTCTTATAATGAGAGAGAGAGAGACAAGTATTTATACAATATCCTTATGCTATATTTATCTTTCCAAAAAAGAATTGCTAGGGGCAACATTTTATTTTTAAATTTACAAATTAGAAATAGAACTGAGACATATAGATACAGATCTTCAGATAGTGTGAGCTGGCTTCTTGCCACAGAAGAGAATGGAATGCCACCATACCTTTTATTTATAGCTCTGTATGCTGTTTTCTGTGATAATGGTGAGGGTTCTAACATTAGAGCTTAAAAATGGTGGCTTCCAATTTTGACTCCATAGCCGGTTTCCATTCTTTTAACATGGCAGAATGTAAGCTTTCAATGCATTCTTTGGTCTTGAAGAATTTAAAAATACGGATCATAAGCTGAACTATGGTTTGAGTACAGCTGATGATGGGTGACTTGATTCATTTTCATTGTGCACGTCTTCTCAATTAATTTTGGTTTCCCCTGAAAGAATGTTTATGACTTTTCAGTGTAAACATGGGGCATTTACCTTCTCCTGGACAGTCGCAGAATTTTTAATATTAATGAAGATACTTGTGCAGCCAATTACTTGGGAGGTAGACTTTTGGAGTTAAGTGAGCAGTTCAAAGAATAACTGAACTCTTTGTAAAAGCCTACATTTCAAGCTGGTTTTCCTTGCTTTAGCTACTGATGAGTTGACCTCAAAAGCTGCAGAGATTCTGTACACTCAGGACTTCAGATCCTCATCCAGACTGGCTCGGTTTCCAAAAAAAAAAAAACAAACCAAGTCTTACAAAAGCAGAAGTGTTTCTGCTGGTTTTAGTACTTGCTGGCTATAGCCAGCTAAGAAACTGTGGGCAAAGAGCTCCTTCCACATTCACTCATTCCTATCACTTTACTGCATGTCAGATTCACAGGAGCTGAGACATCCATGAGGTTTCTTCATTTTTATCCCTTCTCTTCAGGAAAGGGTCTACTTTGAAATAAATGGGAGTACAGCACCTAATATATGTTCAAATCTAGCCCTTCACAACCACACTCTAGTCTCCCGAAGGGAATTAACTGAACTAGTATTAGGAGTGACACCAACCTGAAATCAGTGTAACAGAAGAGAGAATCAAGCCTGTGTATTTAGGGGCTCTGTTCAATGCCAAGACATCAGACCAAAAGACCAGAAATGATGCAACTGCAGATGCTGGCAGCCAGCTTTGATGCACAGGTCAGTGTGGTGGGAGAGCTATGAATAACAGGGCTATGCCCATGCCAGCCTGCCTTACCCACAAGTGGTGTACTTCCAAGAAAAGCCTACAGTGTAATAACAGGAGAGCTGCTTAACCTGCTGCTGCCCTGTGAGCTGCTTGAGTCTTGGAGTGCTTGAAGTGAAGGAGGAATAGGCTCCTTCAGGGCTCAGAGCAGCAGCAGCAAGCTGGTTTTCCAGAGCTCACTGCTGAGACACTCAGCTGTGCCTGCCTGACGGGGTAATGAGTATCCTGCACAAAGGAAAGAGCACAGCAATCTGAGATGCAGCAGAAAAGAGCTGCCTGCAAAGTGAAATCTGCCTTTACTTTCCAATCTCTGTGTTGGAGAGTGACACAATCTAGCTGAAAATATCCCTCATCTACAATATTTAAGTTACAACTCCCTATCAGCCTCCAATGAGAAACAGCAATGTGGATGCTGTCATACATCTCATGTACAGTACTTCACTGTTCTTCACAATTTCTGGTTTCTTTCCACCCTACTTATGAGATAGAAAATACCGTGCTGTGACAACTGCAGTACTGACACTTCATGTTCTTTGTAAGAACTGGCTGTTTCTCCTCTGGATCAGTCTTGCTAGTACAACCCAAACCAGTAAATTCCCTCACTAAAGTATTCTGCTGCTGTCTTGGATGGGAACATACACATTGTAATGATCATTCATGTATAGACTCTGCCTGAGGTCATTAGAAACTGCCCTTTTCTGTCTGTTTGCTCCTGCAGAACATGGTGATGGCTATCCCTTTGATGGCAAAGACGGTCTCCTGGCTCATGCCTTTGCACCAGGGCCAGGAATTGGAGGAGACTCCCATTTTGATGATGATGAACTGTGGACTCTTGGGGAGGGACAAGGTACCGGACTTTTCATGTTTCATGTTTCCTAACACACGGCCTGCCGGCTGCTCTATTTTAATGCTGCATTAAATGCTTTCATTGTCAGTAAATATTAGGAGGTGAAAATTCATTTATACAATTTAAAATTTCTGCCATTAAAAAAAAATGCTATGAATAAGTGATTTATCTATGTATTAGTATATATTCCAGGCCCAATACTGTATTCATAAGACTACATGTGACAAACTGAAATAAACCCCAGGATCTGGGTGTGTCTGTGTTTCCACCCTGCTCCCCCCATGCTACAGCAAATGTCATGCAAGGCTCATTGGCAATACCAAAGTGGTTTATGAGGCACAAGGCATGTTCAGCTCATGTTCAGCTGCTGCCTGGAACCTTTGAAACTATACTGAACATTTTAGATCATATTACTTAAGAAACTAAATTACTAAATGTATTAACAGCACGTTTTTAACTTTGCCTTGCCATAGTAACAACATATATATTTTTCTGGGCTGATTCTAACACTTCACCATGAGTAATATCCATGTAATTGCTTTAAAATTACCAGTTTATACTTCAGCTATGATCACCTTGCCAATAGAGAGACCAGCAGCATATTGAATTTCAAAGTGGAAATTCAGGCTGCATTTCTATATCAGTATCTTCCAGGAAAAGAAGATGTCCAGAAACTTTATTTTTTGTATCAGTTGGGGGGTAATCTCACCACTGCCTTTGTTTTACTTACAGTGGTCAGAGTGAAGTATGGAAATGCAGACGGTGAATATTGCAAATTTCCCTTCTGGTTCAATGGCAAGGAATACAACAGCTGCACAGATGCAGGACGCAACGATGGGTTCCTCTGGTGTTCCACAACCAAAGACTTCGATGCAGATGGGAAATATGGATTTTGTCCCCATGAGTGTAAGTAGACCAATGTTTCTACTGGTTTTTTCCTGGCAGATTGTTCCCTTCTTTGCTCATCCACTTCTTCTTGTGCTTGTCCCACTTCCTTCCCTTTCAGATAAAGGAATGAATGCCTTTCAGAAATCATAACAACATATCAGTATCTGTACAAAATTATTAGAAGTCCATGAAAACTAAGTCTGCACTTAATTTCTACCTTCTTGGAATATGAACAGAACTCTCTTTCACAGGAATTTTATTTCATATTTGGAAACATTCATATGCAGATTAGACAAAGTGTATAATGTCTTCATGTAGCCATAACTTTTTGACATTATGCACAAGATTATCATTATTATCTTTCAAATGTATTTATGAAAATATGTTTCCGGTTAAAACAACAGGAACACATATTTCTGTGCTTGAAAATCTTGATGAGTCTTCAAAGCTTGAGGATATAACATTTCAGACAATTTATTGGTATGAGTGTTAATTTCATCTCCTGTACATCACACAGCAGGAAACCTTTAGAGAAGCAATTAAGTATAATTGGCTGTAGCCTACTGAGGTAATTTATCAGCAGTGAGAAGAGTAGAGAAGGCAAGGTGCTTTCAGCCACTCCTTCCACCTCCTGTTTGCTAGTTCCTGGCACATATATTAACAGCCATTCCCAGTACTGCAGTTTCCCACATTATTTTTTTCCCTTTGTACAGAACCAACTATTAGCTTTGGGGAGCATTTCATCACTCTTTTTACCTTTCATATCAAGCCCTGGGTCACTAAAACTCCTGCCTGCTACTCCTGGGTCATAACAAATAATATGAGAGTTTTGAAAGAGGACAAACCAGAAAGCAATGGTGCTTTTTTCAGATTCATGCTAATCCTGCTTGAAACAATAGTACTAAATTTATTTGTAATATGATGGCCACATGCAGTCAGCACAAGGAAAGAGAATGCAGACTGCTGAAACAAAATTAGAGATGCTTAAGCCTCAAGCTAACAAAACATGCTCAGGTGTTTGCCAGCCCAAGAGTGCACAAGTAGAGCCCAACATGTTCCACCTTTCCCCCGATCTCCTCTTTCTCAGCCAGAAAAGAGAAAAATCTGGCTCATTTCTTTAAAATACTGCAAGTACTCAGATACAGTTAGAAGGAAGTGGAGATTATAGGCAGCTGGAGAAATGGAGATCCACATACCCTGACTGATACACCTTTGTAACATCCTAAAGTCATGCAAGGCTGAAAATGTAAGCAGTGAAGCACTGTCAGAGAGAGCTGGTTCTGAAAGTGAAGTTCCTGGAAATGCCAGTGTCAAGGTTTCTGAAATGGAACAGAAGGGTTTCAGCCTTTTGTTTCTGATGTAATTGTTTTGCAAGATCCATGAACAGTCATGCACAGATGTTTCTTATTAAATGCAGAATGGCATTGTTCACTCATTATTCCAAGGCACCATTTGCTAAATCCCAGCTAATAAATTCAGATAGGGGAGGATTTACATCAGAGAGTCTGTGTTGGGGGTAACATTCCTGGTTGTTGGCCTTTGTTTCTCTCATGTTTAACTCACTGAAGTTAGTTTCAATCCTTCTCATGATAGAGCCACAGTGCATATATGGAATCATCTTTAATGCTATGGTGCTGTACCAGGCTTTTCTAAAGTTAATCCCAGACCTGTACCTCAGTTTTGTAAACAGATTTAATTATAGTCTGTCAAAGCAGAAGGTAAAGCAGAAAGTTATCTACCTACTACACAAATCTTACAAAGGTATGCTGAACTTCTCCTTTGCCATATGGGATCAAGGGATCTTGATATCTCTCATTTCCAAGCTCCACTCACACTACAAGCAGTTTAGGCTTCTAGCTTTGGTCCTCCAATATCTAACAATCTCTTCTCTGCCTGTACTCCCTCACACTTATCCTAGTTCCTGCAGGCTGCTGCCTGACTGCTCTCCCAGGATGCAACCACCTGAAGCTGCAGCTGCCTCCGCCTTGGATCTGTGCCACAGGGCTTTAGCAGCCTTCCAGCCTGAGGTTTCCTGACATCACAACTGGTTGATTTTTCTAGGAAGAGCTAAAAGTGAAGTTCACATATTAGTAATGTCCAGTCTGAATCTGCCCTCACTTCAGTATATCTTCACTAGTTTTTAAATTGCTGAGCTTACCCTGATGCAGAACAAGGCCCTTTAAGATCCCCTTACAAGTAAATTGGGCTTTTGTTTTGGGGAAACTGCCCCAGTCTCCAACTTTGCTTTATATTAAAGCAATTTTATAGTAAGGAGGGGGGGATTGAAAACTTAATAAACCATTGTTACCATCACATGATGTAGCCTCAAGCAAAATGAAAAACTGCATTCTGACTGTGACTCAGAAAGACTGCATGCAAAGTAGGAGACTGGCTTTCCATATGGTTTTTGCAACTTAGCCACATGTAAACCAATATAAAAAAGGCTATTAAAATGCAGAGTTTGCCAGACCTAGAGCTGGAAGCAGCTCATGGTAAGTGAGTCATCTAAACAACTCAGTTTAACTTTGCTCTCCAATTCTATCATTACTTTTTTAAAAAAATAAAGTCCTTCTCCAGTCACAATAGCCACAGTCCTAGTTAATGCACACTTCCTATCTTTGTTCAGCATCTGAGACAAAAAACATTTGCAGCTTGCTCTTTTGGGGAGGCATTGTGTGTGTTGCAGACAGGACCCCAGCCATGCCCAGGATGCAGTCTTGTAGGCAGAGCAGAAGTTCAGCAAACTTGCGTGTGTGAGGCAGGCCTGCAAAGCTCCAAGTCCTCTCATTAGTGGGATTGAAACTTCTATAACTTACTGATTCAGGTCCCTGATGCTGTAGCCAAGTACTGGTTTAAGTGTAAAGGCAAAATGGACCATCTGTATCACAATACCCCGTTGTCTGGGATCCCTTTCCCAGTCGCCCTTAAGCAGAAGAGGTCTGGGGGGTTTATTTAGTGCTACTCTAAAGAAGCAGAGACATAAACAATGCCTCTTCCCACTGATGTATCAGACTAAGCAAAGGCAAACCCCCTCAGATCCTACACAAACACTGAGGCTGTAATGGCCGTTTAGTCATCAAAAACAACACCAAAGTTAGAAATAACCTGCCAATAACCTTTCCACGTACACATTTGGGGTTTAGCTGCAGCTTTAAACTGGATGAGAGAAAGGGAAAAAGGTGCCCTTGGACACCTTAAAAAGGCCAAATCATGCATGATTTACACTGCGAATTCGAACAGATATGTCATTCTGCAGTGCTGTTCTTAAAACTCCAGGGGAATTAACATATGAATGCGTGAAGGATTTTTTATTTCTGTTCAGGGCAAGGCCTAGAGCAGTTTGTTGCTCTCACAGTTTCCTCTCACCAACACGTGGCGCAGCACATTGTCCTACCACAGAGGGTTCCCACTGATAGAGCAGCCAGGAGAAGGCACAGTCAGATTCACAAGACATCTGATACTCCAAGCCACCCACATTTTCATGGAATTCAATTTGAACACACATTTTTTTAAATATCAGCATGTGAGATTACATCTGTCCTCCTCTAGATATTCCAGAAAGTTTAGTAAAATCCTAAAACTAATCCCAGAACTCAAGTAATTTTAATCTGAATCATTTTAATCCCTCATACACGAGAAAAGACAGAAGCCTCCAGTGTTCAGCTTTCTTGGACCAGTCATACTTGTCCTCTCCTGAGTCTCTATTGAGCAGAGATTCTCAGAAATGAGAAGCAAACATAGAGGAAGAACCTACAAGTTATTATTCAATTTTACTGTACACCAGCATTTTAGAGAAACTCTGGCCAGTCTGCCATTCTAGCTAACATCTCTGACAGAAGGTAAATGAATCAGCACAGAGCTAGGAACCTGAGTGATTTGCTCAGAACCCTCTTTCTAAATGCTGTTTTGAAAAGGAATATCAAGTTTGTGTTATGAATTTGTGTTAAGATCAATCAGCCATTCCCTTCTATACACTTGTGAGACTGTAACAGCCCTGGTCTCCCTTGCTAAGGTATTTCAATGCTGGCGTAAAACAGAGGTTCTGAGTGTGAAGCACATCACACCTGATGGGTGTCCAGTGTCTGTCCAGACCCGGGCACATTCCCACACTGTGATTCCCTGTTGATACTGAGCTTTGTGTACTGACATCTTCCTCTCTCGTTCTCCCTACAGCGCTTTTTACAATGGGTGGCAATGGTGATGGGCAGCCATGCAAATTTCCCTTCAAATTCCAAGGCCAGTCCTATGACCAGTGCACAACAGAAGGCAGGACAGATGGATACCGATGGTGTGGAACCACTGAAGACTACGACAGAGATAAGAAATACGGATTCTGTCCAGAGACTGGTACGAGGAACGTTGCTTGCATAACACTGTCTAATTGGTCATTGTTTTAACAAGCCCCCTTTGGCACACATTCACCAAAGCACACAAAAGTTGACAAGTTACACACAATTTCAACAGAGGTGGCCAAAGATGTAACTGGAACAGGAGCAATCTGTTGGTGTGTCACAGCACAGGTTTGTCAGGAATACACAAATGTCATTGAACCTACAAATGCATGGCTACCACTGTAGGATAATTACAAGCAGATTACAATTTGTTAATGGCCTTGGAAAGGAAGCCTCACGAGACAGAAGAAAGTATGAATAATATTTTGGCTTAATACTTACCATGTACACTTGTAAAAAGAAATCCTCTTCAGTACATTAAGCTTGTGTTAATAGATCTTTTCAGCAATCCAAAAGAACTAAGTGAAATGATTTAGCCACAAAAAGAAATTTCAGCTTTCTTCACACTTTTTATACTTGCCAACTTGAGTTCTACTGCATAAAGGAACAAAAATTAATTTATGGTGTTGAATAGCTTGGCAGGTGTTCATTTTTAGTTGTTCATTTTGTGGCACTAAAGACATAAGCATAGAGACGAAGTGAACCATGGCAGTTCTAAAATCTGGCTTTTAACAGAGCCAAGGGGAAGCTGCATTCAAACCTACGTGCATCCTCCTTTTTGATTTTTTGGGGTCGCTTGAAAATGGCCTAACCATTTGCAATACAGCTTTAATGGACTGATATTTGGCTTTCTGCTACTTTTGATAACCAGGTGTAACCCTTCCATTTTATATTACAGATGTTAAAAAAAAAAGAAAGAATCAAATTCATTATAACTTGCTACAATGTTAGGAAGAGAAAATTGTAAAGGACCATTCAACAGACAAAAAACCCCAGTATATCTAGAATCCATGTATTCAAAATCCTAGGTAATACAGTCACTATCACTGGAAGTAAGAAATATACTTAGATTAAGATTTTTTTTTTCAGCATAAAAGGGGACCAATAAATAATAATAAATGAGAAATAAATACTAATAAATAATTAGGGACATAACCAGCTGTGCCTCTGTATTGCTGTCATGTACCTTCCCAGAAGACAGACCGTAATTTGAAAGGATCTGCAATTGCCAGGTAGCAGAGTAAACGAATTTAAATGAGTTTTATATTCTTTTCACATTCTGTTCATGATACCTACTTTAAACTGTTATTTTAAATGCGGTTGCATCCTCTCCCCTCTAGAAATACCTGTACCTGTACATACAAATGTTATTTCTTATATATTACTGCCATATACTACATAGATGAGAACACAGGGGAAAATTTCTCAAGTTTTTGCAAAAATACTGGTTAAAAAAAAAGTTATTCCCATGTAATATATCCTTTTCTTTAGAAAATGTTTAAAATCACATGATTTTAAACTGTACCCTGCTCTCAGGGTATATAAAGGTTATTCTTCAGTGGGATACCCACCAGCCAAATGGATATTCAACAGCTCTTTAACCTTTCTGACACTAACTCTACTTTCCACCTAAACAATTTAAAACACTTTAAAATAACACCAGGAATGAGCATTTAGAGGATTGCTGGGCAATCACCTTCCACAAAACACTGTTAAACTGTTGCTTTCCCCACAAACAGGAGTTCAGGGCTCCTTCTCACCCCCACCAAAACTATTGGCAAGCCCATTGCAATGGCAATGTGTAGACTTTTTCCTTTTTAATTCTGTCAGACAATTTTCATATATTACTTTTAATCTTACTCTTCATATTCCTAGAAGGACTGCAGTATTTCTGCTTCCTTTCTGCTTTCAGCGTAGTCAAGATGATGCAAAAAGGATCCCCTTCTGACTGTGTTTTCCTGTCATTTTCCACAGCCATGTCAACAGTTGGTGGAAATTCCGAGGGAGCTCCTTGTGTGTTCCCCTTCATCTTCCTTGGGAACAAATATGAGTCGTGTACGAGCGCAGGGCGCAATGATGGCAAGCTCTGGTGTGCCTCCACCAGCAGCTACGACGACGACCGCAAGTGGGGCTTTTGTCCAGATCAAGGTAACATCTCCTGTCAGGGCAATACAGGGGCCACTGAGCAGTGCCCACACCCATGGCAGCACATGTGCAATGATTTCACACTCATACTTATCACTCCTGTTGGTTACAGCACTTCTCCCCAGCCTGGAATCTGAGCAAAATCCCTATACTGAAGCGTGAGACTACAGCTACAGAGTCACACCCAGAGCTCGTCTGAAATATTCAGATTTTCTAAAGCTATAGTGACGCAAGACCCTTCCAAAATACAAAACCATGAAATAAATTAATAAATCAATAGATGATTTTCTCCCCACCAGTTGTTCCTTCCAAGGCTAAAAGTCACAAGTACTACAGTATTTCACTAGTATGCAATAAATTATACACTGATACAAATTAGGAACAAACACTAAATATAAAAAATTAATACATTTGTGACTGATATTGCGAAGGATGAAAAGCATGTTTAAAAAGCGAGTGAGACAGTATAAAGTTTATGTGGTGAATATTGCTATTTAAAATTACTTTGATTAATTTTTGTCATTATTTTAACATGGGAAAAAGGCTTTTTACATATTTACAAATAAATGCTAGATTTAGAGGGTTATTCTAGGAAGAAAGAAACCTATCAAATTTCAGAGACTGTTTGGAAATAATTGATAAAATGTCATCCTATGATAAAAGGTTATTTCTAACCTAACAATATTTGGTACACCAGTACTGATTCAGAGTCTGTTCCCAGAGACACATTTTTACAGACCGATTTATCACTTACAAGTCATTTCATGGCAAAAAGGAAGATTTGATATCTAGACTGCAAGTTCAATTCTTCTGTACCTAAAAGGGATTTCCAATGTTATTTTCCACACTTCCTTTTCTCACACAAGTATTAAGACTGTGATCAGAGTCACTTGCATGGGAGACAGCAGCAAAGACCACCTACAAAGGAAGGTTTTAGAATCACTCCAGTGAAATGCCATTATTATCAATTGGTGTGATGTTCACCATGGGAGGCTGTAAATATTAATCATTATTATTTATTTTGAATAACCCGTGTGGCACAATTCTATTTAAATGCAAGCAGCTAACACTGTCTTACTGTGTTATTCAGGGTACAGTCTCTTCTTGGTTGCTGCCCATGAATTTGGCCATGCTATGGGATTAGAGCACTCTGAGGACCCAGGAGCTCTCATGGCCCCCATCTACACCTACACCAAGAACTTTCGACTTTCTCAGGATGACATTAAAGGGATCCAGGAGCTATATGGTAAAGTCCTCCCCCATCAGCAGAACTCATCAGAAAGTCAGGCAGCACAGGTCGAAATCTGGGACTCAGAATTTGCAGCAAATCACAAATGGCCCAATCCCACCAACGCCAGACACATCCTCTGCTCCTTTCCCCCTGCTTTCTTCATATTACCAGGCCTCCTACTTCAATCAAACATCATAACTTAAGGATGACGGGTCACTAAATTTACTGAATGAAAAGGAGCATCAAAACACCCCATAAACACAATTTTAGATGAAAAATTTTAATGCCTTTACTGGGACAACGAAATGCCATGTTTGTCTCTAGCTTGAAATACCTGATGTGGGTGGGTCTGGATGTTACTTTCTGCAACACTCTGAGTTTCCCAGATTGTGATCCTCTGCAAGCGCAGAAGGACATTTCTTCCTGTGTCCCAGCTTGGAAACAGCTCACATTGCCTTCCCACAATTCAAGCTGTACCATCACAATAACATTTCCAGAAAGCGTGTGGGAGGTGAAACTTCAGTGTAAATGTATTAGGCAGTCTCCTAGAGAAAAAGTGGATTTAAGTATTTTTATGTAGCTACATCTTTAACATTTGTTATTTTCTCCTCAGATAGTCTTAGAAAAATGCATAAGTAGTATCATGATTAGGACTCCTTTTGTGCAGACATTTTCTACCTTGCAGAGGCACCAGTATACTACAGTCAATTAAGCAGTCATTCCCATATTCCATTTCTCTTTCTGCACTTTTCACTTTTCTACTGAGAGATCTTTTTTAACTGTGACTATATTCTACAGTATTCCACACCTTAGAAATTTTAATAATAATATGCCAAAAATATTATCACATGAGACAAAAATCTGATATGAAACTTCATTATTCCTTGTTCGTAGCTGCTTTAATTAAGAATGGGAATTGAGACATGGTCAAGCTTAAGTGAGTTTTCTGAGCCCACACTGTGTATCTTTGATAAGAGTTCAAAACTTAACCCAGTTGTCTTAAAGCATGCTTTAAGTTCGAAGACGAAACTATCTTTCTTCCTCTTTTTAACTGATATAACCCTTTACAAACTGCTTTCTATGTAAAACAAGTATTCAACAAAACCTTCTTTTCTTGCTTTATATTACAAATCAGCTACACTCCATTTTTTTCTCATACAGTAAATTTATTCAATGTCTGAGAAAAAGAGGCAAGTGCCTCAAGACAAGCAGAAGCCAAATAATAATATCAAATAAAACAAACCAGATGGCAAAATGCATGTTCTGAAAAGTACGTTGTGATTCTTGGTGAGGGCAGAAAGATCATACAAATGGCTCAAAATGCATCTTTGTAACTTGCCAAATATTGGCACTTCTCTAAAAAAGAGAAATCCACTTTGACATCTTCCTCAGCAGAGCTGCACATAATTCTGAGTACAAGGACTTTGAAATCTTTTTCCTCTTTTTAGAAGTCAGCAAAATAAATACTGTAATGTTCACTTCTGAACCCAGTACAGTCTAATTATCTCTCAGGTTAAACAGGCAGCTCACACACAGGCACCATGTCTCGAATGAAGCCACACAGAGGAGCAAGGCAGGAGTGGAAGTCAAGGCTTCCTCAGCTGTGCTCAACCACTCTTCTTCTGAAGAGATTTTATTATCAGTTTTTCCTCCTTCAAGAACTCACTCCAAATGATTACCCTTTTAGAAGCCATGGCAGCTCTTGTAACCCCTGCAGGCCTTGATTTCAGTGTAACAGAATATCTCTGTTCACCATCACAGAGGTGTCACCTGATGTCGGACCAGGGCCAGGGCCAGGACCAGGCCCACAGCCAACACTTGGACCTGTCACGCCAGAGCTCTGCAAGCACGACATTGTATTTGATGGAGTCGCACAAATTAGAGGAGAAACGTTTTTCTTCAAAGATAGGTAAGTGAGATAAATTGCTTACCAAGAGAGCCTCAAGTGAAGGAATCTGTGAGACCCATCCACCAAAATCTAGAAATTTATTATCAGGCACAACATCCATCCTTTGTTTTGTGTATTCAGAGACAGGAAAGTGTCCAAATCAACTCCTAAGGGAAATGGAAATGGTTTCATTCAGGTTGAGTCCAAAGTCATTAAATAACAGCATTATGCGACTCATGGCTGCTGTAATAACACACCAAGCACACTGGTGATTGGGATAGGCTACATGTGTGCAAAGCCTCTAAGACAGAAGACACCAAAGGGATTTTTGATGCAAAAACAGAGACATGCCTCATACAATGAGGTGGCTGCTCAGCTGTGGCTCCCACTGCCCTTGCCAGGGCCTGTATTACCCACCTGCTCAACAATGCAGAGCAACTCCTACGGAGAATGGGACTTGGCAGCACCATTGTGAGAGACACTAAAGCTCCTTTCTTCGCTGTCATAAATCAATGCCAAATTTGGAATCATTTATCCTGTTACCAACATTCTCCCAACACCACTGAAGATCTGGGTCCACACACATTCAATGAGTGTACCTAAATCAAACACTGTTTTTTATCATATAAAAACATATACAAGCATCTCAAGCAAAGGGAAGTATTGCAACCCACCTGTTCATTGTTCCTTGCCAGTTGCCAGCTGAAATTTACAAGGAAACGGGAACTAACAAACAAATTCCCCTCACAAAATAGCAATTTAAAAATTATTTGTATCTCTTGGTGATACACCTGAGTCCAGCCATCTACTCCAGATTCAAATTTTCAGCAAGATATATGAAGCATTTATTACTATGCTGCATGGTTTAACTCTACTTTCTAGCTTTTAGTACAAAAAAACATGGTTAGTTAGTTGATTTTTAAGGGTTAATACAGTGATTCCATGTATTTCCTTCTAGATCCAATTATATGATACCCAGAATAATGGTGCTTTAGGTTTGAAGTTGGACTTAATCTTTATCACAGGCTTTGTGTTTTAGCGATGCAGAAATGGAATTTAAACCTTCTGCTTGTAAGAAGCTTTGATCAAGTCTGTGGGGATCACCCTGATACCTTTTGTATTCTTTCTCTTGGCCCTGTCAGCAGCAGGTTAAGATTCCAGTGACCCCTACTGGCAAGGAAGATTCTTTCCTTGGCCACCAAATGGCCTCATAGTACCAACAGATCAGCCTCACACGAAACCTCTCAGGGCTGGCCTCAGCACCCCATACCAAGTTTGCCAAAAACATTGCCCACTTTTGCTAATTTAGACATCAGAGTGCTGAAGTATCCACCTGAGCTCAATGCCTTCAATGGAAAAACATTCTCACAGCAGCAAAACCTCTACCAAGTTCCACACCATACCCAGCTACTGCTCCTCTTCTGCTCACTTGTGGCCTTTGGTTTTCAGCCAGACCTCCACCTTGCTTCTGCCCCTGCAAACGAGCAGTCATGCAAAGGAACAATGTAAAATCTACTCCTAAGCCAGTAGACTGATCCAATATTCTATATAATCCCAACAAAACAGAAGTATTTTGCATTTAGATACAGTAGGTCTAAGAACTATGCAAATACCAAAACAATGTGTTCAGACTGGCTCAGCCTTTATCCAGCATGCAGCAAAAGCAGACAACTGTTGAATTGTTTTGCTCTGGAATGGCTTTGACTGTCAGTCTTGCAGCTTTCCAAGTATCAGGCAAACAGCATTGTGACTCACTTCTGGAATTCAAGAAACAGCTGCCTATCATGTGTCGTGTGACTTTTATGATTCACGAAAATTACCATAGAATCCAACTGTCACATGGCAAAGAGAGTAAATAGCAAAAAGAAGGTCAGATATGATTAAATTCTTTCCAGAAAAAAAAGTATTTTCCCTCTCCACCTCAAATCAAGGAAAGTAAATTACCAGGAAAGGGGAATTACTGAAGGTGCTGTTAGAGAGTATCATAGAGAACAGTTGAGCTCTTCTACTGGGAACAGAATGCCCAAGAATAGCATTTCCACAGATGGTTTTATTTTGAGAGTGAACAAAAGTTCACACTTCAGAATTTATCAGGACACTAAAAAAGACCCGCTCTCAATAACTGTATATAAAAATAATAATCATCATCATCATCATTGCAAATATAGATTATGTTAAAATATGATGTAAAATACCTAATGTAACTAAATTATTAAATCTATCTATAAATTTAATATTAAGATTTAATATGAATTAGTTAAAACATTTTATTGTGTTTAAACTGAAATGAGAAAGCCAAATAATTAGTTTCACCATTTCCTCAGTAAGATGTGTAGAAATAGAAATACCTTCTACCCAATTCAAAAACAAAATAAAATCAGCTCTGACAAAGTTTCCCTTTCCAAAAGAAAATCTCACCAATTTAACAAGTCCCTTGAAATGTGTGGTTTATTAAAAACCTGGTGTTAAGTCTCTGTTGGCCCTGGAAAGTTTGAAATTCATGCAGATAGCAACCACTGGAGCTGATTCAGCCAT
The DNA here is from genome assembly GCA_013399915.1 of Illadopsis cleaveri. Classification (NCBI taxonomy): domain Eukaryota; kingdom Metazoa; phylum Chordata; class Aves; order Passeriformes; family Timaliidae; genus Illadopsis; species Illadopsis cleaveri. Next base: position 501,836 of record VXBB01008118.1, read on the forward strand.
AAATCAGGTCCAAACTTGACTGAGAATTCTGTAACTTGGATTTTTAAAGGAACTACTTACATGAATGTGGTGTTATAAAGATTTTCTATATGAATTTCCATTTCATATCATATTGGATCTGTTTTCTGTCTAAAAAGAGAAGCATGAAACGAACAGTTTTACCTATTACAGCATGTCATACGTGTTTTAACATTTTCAAGACGAGTTTAGCCACACGGCTTATTCTTTGCCTCTTTTCTGTAAATTAAAATTATGAGTCATGCTCAGAGATATTTTTGTACATGTTAAAAATACATCTATGTATACAAAACAAGGATAGGATAATATGTTACTATCTTCATTATTGATACAAATACAGCAATTTGTTTAATTAATTTAGGACTGCTCCTCCAAATTTTAGGCAAAAAAAAAAAGCAGTTTAAAATCCTGGGCTTCTCAAAGGTATAATTATTCTAGGCAGGAACGGGTAATGACAGTTTATACTCTGCAAAAAATAAAATGCCAGTAGCACCTAGAGCTTCAGAAACATATTAATGGTAACAGCAGTTTGACCTCAGAATTTAATGACTATAGCTTGGTGCAAGAGCAATTCCACCAGTCTCCTGATTTTTCATTTTATGACCACGTCAAAAGTTTTGTTCTGTTGGGGAAAAAAGTTCTTCGTTCTATAGAGGATGAAATAGCAGTGCCATTTTTAATACCAAAAGCCCTCAGCACAATGCTCTGCCATTTAAAGATAATTAGAGCTTTTTAAAGCTTAAATCAAATTATCATCCTACTTATACATAAAATAGCCTATAAATTACCCTTTGCATTTCTCTAATGAACAGTTTTAGTGCTAGCAGTTTCTTTTACAGCCAAACTCACTTCCAAGCACTATGATATACTGCTATTAAATTTGAACTTTTAGTCACTACAATAGTAATTGCAAGAGCAGTTCACAGAATACAAAACTCTGCTTTTGTCAAATGCTCATCCATCTGCTCCATACACAGCAGCAGGAGGGCTCTAACAGTTTAAATGGTGTGTAAATGGGTTTATTTGTATGCTCAAAGCATTTTATTTGTATACTCAAGGCATAGGATAAATTTTCCCCTGATGCAAAAAAGCAACAGGAAGCAATCAGCACAGCAATTTCACCTTCAGTCCAGCATGCAGCTGAGGGTGCAGCTCCTCCAGCAACATGCCTCCAAATAAATGAATTTGCTTTTCAGTCAGTGAAGAGAAGAGTTACAAGTGTGTGCTGCAGTGTGTGCGCATGTGTGTGTGTGTGCATGCTCATGTGACCTGTGCCAGAAGTGATGAGAAACAGATGTGCTGCTGAATTAGTTCATTGTAAATCTTGTACAATTTTCTGTTCTGCTCAGATTCATGTGGAGGACTATAAACCCCCGAGGAAAACCCACAGGTCCTCTTCTTGTTGCTACATTCTGGCCTGATCTGCCTGAGAAAATTGATGCTGTCTATGAGGCCCCTCAGGACGAGAAGGCTGTGTTTTTCTCAGGTATTGGTTTTAAAGGCTATTGGTTTTTTACAGGTATGAGCTTTAGCTTTCAAAATGTAAGTAGCCATTTGCATAATGTTGCATTCAAGCTCAGTTTCCTCCAAGTTGTACCTGGGACAGGAACAGCCTAAGAGCCAGCAGAGCCACCGGGTGGGGTGACAGATCTTCCTATTTCCACACTGAGGATTTTAGGACAAAGGCTGGATCAGAAAGACTCAAAACAGCATTCAGCCTCCAGTACAACAAAAGGAGAGCTATAAGTACCTAGAAAGAGACATCCAACAATAAGCAAAACCAGACAAGAATCATTATTTAAAATGCAAAGCAACAGTGGGAGCTCTCTTTCCTCAGTCACTGCTCTGTTTTTCTTGTGTCTTTCCATTTTAAGCTATTATCTCAGCATATGTTGCTTGAGAAGACTACATTTTATTTTTTCTCCTCATGCCTCTCCTTGTCTTTTGCCAAAGACTGACTTCCACTTTGGCTTGCAAGCATCTTCCTTGGTGGCTCATCAGGCAGAGGATACAGGCAGCCGTGCAAGCTGCATCCATGGGAGAGGAGGATGACAGGAAGCACTGCTCTGTCTGTCACATATGGTTCAGCTGTAGTGGCCAAATGAGCAGAGTGTGAGACTGTTTTCAACATGAAGAACTGAGCCAGCAAAACCTAGGCTCCAATATCTACCAAAAACATGACTAAACATCTCCAGTCATGTAAAAAGCATATGGCAAAAGCTGCTGTGCATTTTCTGTACAGGAGAGAAAAAAGTTATGATAATCTATTCCACATGGCTCAGAGGCCATTTGCTTTACATGGATGCAGAAAAAAAAGAAACTAAGAGAAGTCAGGCAATGAAAAACACTTTAAATATTGCATATATTATATATAATCCTATCACATCTCAACCTCTCCTTTTCTTTATAAATTCCAGGAAAATGTAGTTAACCTGCATTTTTTAAAAAAATAAATAAGAACTATTAAAAACCAAAGACTGGTTTGAAAATAACACAACTGTCTTAAAATACTTACTAGTTAGTCCCACCCTTTGCTTCTGAAAAGTGAATTAAAAACTTCCAAAAATCTCAAATGCTACACTTTACACTTTTTTCACATTAATACTTTACTTACTTNTTTTTTAAAAATAAATAAGAACTATCAAAAACCAAAGACTGGTTTGAAAATAACACAACTGTCTTAAAATACTTACTAGTTAGTCCCACCCTTTGCTTCTGAAAAGTGAATCAATAACTTCCAAGAATCTCAAATGCTACACTTTACACTTTTTTCACATTAATACTTTACTTACTCACTTTCCCACTAGCACAGAATCAAAGAAATGTCATTTCATGAATAAATGTTTCCATGGCTTTCAGAGAATCCAGTGAGGCTGTTTACTAAGCAAATTATAATTCCATGTAAAGAACACAGAATACTACTACATAGTCCATGAGTACATACCTGGAGAGACATTAGATAATGTTGTGTGACAAAAGACAACAGGAACTCTGAGCAAAGACTTCCTATTAATCACTCAATAAAACTGGGCAACAAATAAAAGGTGAACACAAGCTGCTGCATTTGTACATCAGGTGCCCCTGCCTAGTTTCAATTTTCATCATCCAAAAAATTTCCTGTATAAAGTACCTGTTTTAGCATATACGCCCAATGTACCAAGGCAGTGTTTGCCTTAGCATCAGCTAAGAAAGGAGGGAGCAAGAGAAAAGAAGGGATGTCTTTTTCTGAGGCAAGGAGCACTTCAGTAGCAAAAGCAGTAGTAATCACACTTGGATTGTAATCACAGATGGTAAAATACTAGAAAGAATGATGGCAGAGCTAGTGCAATAAAAAGTCACATGGTGAAACAAAAAAGAAGAAATACCCTTTTGTTAATGATTAATAAACAGTTCTTGTTTGCTTTTTTTTCCTCCCCTTCTTAGGAAACGAGTACTGGGTTTATTCAGCCAGCAACTTGGACAGAGGCTATCCAAAGAAACTCAGCAGCCTGGGACTGCCCCCTGATGTGCAGCGTGTCGATGCAGCTTTTAACTGGGGCAGGAACAAGAGGACGTACATTTTCGCTGGAGACAGATACTGGAAGTAAGATGCATTGGTGGTGGCAGGATGCTGTCAGCCAAGCTGTCTCTAGGGCTGAATGCACCCTGAGCTTCAAGAGGCAGGGACCAAACATAGGGCACATCCTCTGGGAATACAAAACAAGGGCTGCCAGGACAGTGCTGACAGCAAGAAAGTGCTTCAGTACAGAAACAGGAAACTGTAGAAACTGTATTTGAGAAAAAAAAACAGCCTCAAAAACAGCAATGGAAGAGGGTATCTGAGAGTGTCTGTCAGGCTGCCCACCACTATCAACTCATCCCTATGCCCCCATATACCAGCAACTGCCCCACATCAGTCCCTGGCTCTTAAGAGGGGCAAGTTGTCCTTTACTGTCAGCTCACAAATGCTGGGAGAAAACTCTCCAAGGAATTCCTTAAAAATACACTGAGCTCCAATCACTTGAATCCAAAGACTGACCAGATTGCCTAGGAAATTCTTTCACTAAGCCATCAGGTTTAGAGGCACCAGATTTAAAGGGAACAGCAGTGTGACTATCAAAACATGCTGGGGATGACTGTAAATCCTTTCAGCAGCTGATCTACCATCACTTACACCTTTGCTCTACTAATATAGTTGGCACTGAGGAAATCTGAACAAACCACAACTGTATCTGTAAGTACTTTGAGAAAAATCTTAGCTTCAATTCATTTTGACAGTCTCTCAATCCTTTTCATGTTTCCAGTAAAACTCAGGTGACCTGCTACCATGCTCTTATCACCTTAGATTAAGAAAGAATGTCCTTAAAATGTCTCAAGGCTATTACTGTGGTAGAAATAAATATCCCGCATTACACCTGAAGGGTCTGCTAATTGTATAATTGTATTTAATAGAATTTCATTACCATAATTCCCAGGGAGATCTGGCACACAAGACCATCTTAAAAAGCAGAGGAAGAACTTGGTGAGTTACCTCTGTGCTATCAAAATGGCATCAGAACAAAACAGAGGCCCTGACTCCTGCAGTCACTGTCAGAGGCCTGTTCCAGGAACAGGACTTTACTTCAGGAATGCAGAGATTACACAACAGGCTGAAAGTAGACCCATTCATAAACTGATAATTTAGAGGAAAGTTAAACATCAGAAAGAACCACCAGAAATCTAAAAGATTCTCCAGCTTTTAAGGGTTCATTCTGAGAGATGTTTTATATAGGATATCAAAGGAGGTCTCAGTATAATTGAGTCCATTTTATGTGAAAAGTAATTTCATGTTATGATTAAACCAAATTACTTTCTTTTATCCTAATGGCTGTGGATTCCTGTAAGTAAATAAAATACTATTTCCATACAATTGCCACTTGATCATAATTTTCAATTACTTTAAGGACAGTAATCTTCTCCATTATCTAAAGAAAAAAAAAACCTAAAAACGTAAAGAATGTTATTCTTTCTTTAATGTCATATTGTAGAGACCATTTAAATACAAGTAGTTATAATACAGCCATTTGAAACACTTCAGACTCCTACTAAAACCTACAGACTATGAGTTAAAAAGCTGCTGATACCTCTGTACCAACTATTGTTTTGATTAACTGTACTGCAGGGCCTCCAAGTAATTTATCACTCCGATCATAGACAGTATTTCTATCGAAGTACCTTATCAAATGCAGTCACTGCAGAATGCATAATTTATTGTTAAGGAAACAAAATAGGATTAAGTGATTTCTATCTGTGTAAAGAAGAAAGCAAGCAGTTGAAAAATATTTCAGAAAAAAAATGCATCTCTGTTGAACAGACACTATAACCCTTAAGTATGTGGCTGTTACATTTTATACAAGGACTCTGTCAATGGAATCAAAATAGTTACATACCATAGTCCTTCCTGTGCTATTATCACACTTACTTTAAATGGATTTTTTGGAAGCCTCCTCTCTCCTTCATTCCAGCCACAAGCTATTTTAGTGTTATTATAACAAGACTGTTGAGCATAGCAAAGTTTTGTGAGGGAGGGGAAAAGGAGCTGGCTCAGATTCCACAGCTGAAGTTTTAAAGCTACCCAGCAAGGTATTAGATTTTCTTTAAATAGCTCCCAAAATAACAAAAAAGGGTAAGGAATTTAAACAAATCATTTAAAGTGATTTTGACCAACCTACTGCTCGTTAGTACTGGTGTAACTTTGGATATAATCCAAGTAGTTCCATAGAGCAATGAGAGAAAAGTAACCTGAGATACCGACACACATGGACAAATAGAAATTGGGAACATAAATGGTTTTCTCCCTCCAGTACTGTCAAAGACAACCTCTCTGAAGTCTCCTGCTCTTGAAGAGGTGCTTGAGCACCTGAAAGGTCATTGAGGCCTCACATGCTGTGCTTGAAGCCAGGTTCAAACTATATTGCATGTCACTGTGCTCAGGACACCTCCACGCCTCCTGCTCAGCATCAATTCCCATCCAAATTGCATTTCTGGAAAGAACTTTCCTTAGAAAGCGTATTTTCAATTCAGCATTGCACTTTTGAAGGAAAGATGAAAAATTTCACAGGGTTTTAAAGGAATCAGCAATAATTCTAATGAAATAGAAATCATGTTACAATCTCAGTTACTATATTTCTGTTTGTTTTATATAGTCACATTTGCTGAGGACACCCTGAAAAATTATATTACAATTTAACATTTAATGCAGATTTGTAATGTAGTGATATCATTTCCTTCAGGTACAATGAAGAAAAGAAGAAAATGGAGCTTGCATCTCCTAAATTCATTGCTGACTCTTGGAATGGTGTTCCAGATAACCTCGATGCTGTCCTGGGCCTTGGGGACAGTGGTAAGCTGATTTAAGTCATTAACAAACTATCTTATTTGTTTGCTGCAAAACTTATTGGAGACTTTAATTTCTTGTGATCCATGAGTAGGAGCCAAATGGAGCCACCCAATGCCTGATACACAGGATGTCCTAACCCCAGGATGGATGACCGAGCCAGTCCTTGTGGCTTGGACATTTCCCAGCTCCTTGATACTCCCCAGGTTCCTCCACACCAGCACACAGTCCCAGCACCATTTCAGCACATCCTGTCCTAGCACTACCAGAACTCAAGTATGAAAATCTCCCTGATCATAGGCATGAATGGGTTTTATGTTGCAATTTTTCTTAATTTCCTTTGCAATCCAGCTGAGATTCTGGCCCGTGGTTTTCAGGGGCCTTAAATTTTGCAGATATGCACTAAAGTCTGAAAGCAACACTGGTGTCACATGAGTCTTGACTCAGTCACATTTTCGACCTCTATTTTGCCAGCAAACATTTTATCCCAGAAAATTCTGGCTCACAAAGTAGTGACCTTATTAAGGCTCCATTTAACAAGAGTTTTCTTCTACAGCATGGGAATTTTAATGCAGTTTTAAAATTATTTTTTTTTATAATACAAATACATATGAATATTTTCACTCAGTTCATTAAGCTTCATGAAATCACAAAGACAAAAAATCTTTGATCAAGAATTATGTGCTCCATAATCTCAGTATGTTTATTTATTTATTTTAACAGGATATACCTACTTTTTCAAAGATCAGTACTATCTACAAATGGAAGACAAGAGTTTGAAGATTGTTAAAATTGGAAAGATAAGCTCTGACTGGTTGGGGTGCTGAACCATATGAGATATCAATAACCAAATATTTACTTTTTTTGTTATATGCCTTATCTGTAATTAGAAATAGATCTGAATGCTAATTACTGGACCAGTCTGGTACTGGCACCAAAACACTAAGTACCAGTACTGTACACATCAGATAATTTAAGAGTGTTTGCCTCCTCAGTATACAAAAGATGTTTACGTATATATTCTGGTACAATTTTTCCGTTGTCATGCTAGTCATAGTAGTGCTATGAACAGAACAGCCATCATTCTTTATTCCCTTGGTGCTTAAACAAAGCTTTGGAACCTCTGGAGACTGGATCATGCCCCTCTTTTATTCACAGACCAGACAGGCTCAAATGAGATGTACCAGCAGTGCACTTTGATTTTTTTTTTTTTAAATACAACTCTGTTATAAATGGATGGTTTGTCTTGATGTTTTTCACCCTCTTAGGAGTTTGATCATTACTTCCATTTATTTACATAATAATACAGAAAGACTGTCAAAGGCACAGGTTGCCTCAGGATCTGCTTTGTGTTGATGCATGATAGAATCATGGCAAAAAAACTGTGTTAAAGTATTGTTTTAAAGTACTTTTTATTTTAATACCTTAGTTAAATTTAGCAATTTGCTTCATGCACTTTGTTACTACTATATAACTTGTTTATATGGATGGAAACTACTCAGATTTTTGAAGACAATGCGTTATACATAAAAACCAACTATAGTTTAACGTGCTTTATTTTTCTGTTCTTTATAATATTGGGGGTTTTGTTCAATTAGGCTTTTTGCTTATGCATTTGGCAACAGAAAATGTTCTTTTCACAACCTGATAGAATGTTTCTCATTAAAAAATAAATCAGAAAAGAATGTCCCACACATGAAGTGCCAACAATACCAATAAAATCAAATTACACTGTCAACACTACACATGGCCAGGCTCCCTTGTATCACTTGAAATTAGAAATTCAGTAGCATGTGTCAGTGTATTACCCGTCAAAAGCAAAAACATTACCCCAGTATATAAACACATAGGGGGTTTATTTAGAAACACAGGTTATTTTCTCTGTTGGTTCCAACGTGCAACTGCAGCAATTTAATTAAAGAGATGATATGGCCTCATGTCTGTGCAAAGCCTGCTACCCTCCCTGAACAGTTTATACTCCTGTCTGCCATCCAGACTCTGTCACAGGCTACCTCCCCACAGCCCAGGCAGGAAGAGAGGGTGTATGTATCCTATAGGGATGTCAGCTTGAGAAACAGAGACATAAACCCTTATCCTGTCCATGAGATCAGACACCATCTGGCCAAGGATCTTATCCAGCTCCAGGCACAGGAAACACTTCAAAATCCTCTATGGACTGCATCAGGCAAGGGGTCAACCTAGGTCCTTCTAAAAACATCTCTCACTTTAAGTCCATGATTCACAGAACTGACCAGTAACTAATACCTGGGCCCATGATCCATTGGTCACATGCCCTCTACAACTTCATGATTTTTTATACTCAGTGCTTTCCTGTTCTAACCAGAGTTTTTTACTATGATATTCTGAAAAGATACTTCTTTTAAAATTCTGCATTTGCCAAATCATCTTTTAATCGCACCCATCCAGATATAACTCCAAGAAGCTGTCAATTACTATAGACAATCCTCTCCTGGATGAACCAGCACTATTTTTACTTATGCCAAAAGAAAAGGTGCCTTATCTACTCTTCAGAATACTCATTCTCGTTAGAAATCATTAATCACTTTCACAATTAGTCTTACACCAGAGCCAACAAAATAAAGCACAAAACAAAGTAGCACTAATTGCAAAATGTTAGTGTTGTAGTTTTTACAAACACCTGGCAACTGCAGGATCTATTTCAGGGATGTATGACCTGTCCTGATTATAAACATCTTCCTGCACCAGCACTGAAAATATTCTCTAGCTTTAATGACTGCTAGGCATTCCTTTTGAGCACTGCAGTAATTCAAACTCTGTTTTAAGAATCCTCAATAACCATCCCCTGAAGATTTTGATGTTCTTATGTCAATACTGCCCCAATGTGCCTACTCGAACATCTGTATTTAATATGGAAGGGGATTCAAACATAGATAGAGTAGCCCACATTTGCAGTGGGCCTTCCAGCTCTGAACTTGCTAAATTACATTTCTACTGATTACTGAAATAGTTTCCTTTTCGTCTACAGCTTACACATGTTTTGCAACATTGGCAAATCTACCATCTTACATTCTGTAGTAATAGCACCATAATCCTACAAAACTCTGCACATCTGGTGGGTGTAAGGAGTTCTGCTCAGCTTCTCCTTTTGTTCTTGCCTATGTAAACCCATTCTCCAATGACTAAATCACTGGCAGAAAACCAGAAATAAATTTTCTATCCTTAACCCGTTGCACACTTCTTTGGGTTCAGTTTCAGGCTGGCAACTTTAAGATTAACACAGGTCATTTATAAACACATCTGTTTCTGTTCATCGACTGTAACATTTGCCAGGAACATCACTTACGTATGTCAGACAAGCTAGAGGAGTACACTGACCTTCTCATCAGCCTTTCACATCTGACCTGGGAAACACTAAGTCACAAAATGTGTCCTGAAAAAGTCTTTGGGTATAATTCCACTTTTTGAGAGCCATTTCTAAAACCTCCTTCTTCTTTCCTGTTTGTAATGTGTTAACCATGAAATGGAAAGTCCTTACCTGAGAAGCACTGCAGCTCAGCCTGTACCCGACCATGTCCCACAAACCCATCCCACTCACTTGCTTCCCTGTTTAACTCTAGGTCTGTCCCAACACGGTGGGCTTTTCTGATGATCCCTAGACCCTTGGATGAACCAGACTACCCTTCCCAAGCCTCTTTTTTCACCTCTCTTGTGTTCTTTGAGACTGTGCCCTTGTCAAGGAGGACACTGCCCTTGTCTTTTCTGCCCTCAACACATTTCTCCCAAGACATTTGCAGAACAGAACCAAAAGTTTTTACCTACCTTCTTTAAAGAGGAAGAAACAAAGGGAAAAAGGCTTTACCCTTTGAAGAAAAAGTGTTTACCTCAAAGCCATACAAAATCCAGCACAAACATTTATCAAACTTGCTCTACTTCTAGAGTTTTATTAAACTGAAATCGGGTTCACATAGGACTTTTTGGTGTCAGGGTAGAGTTGCACACATGTTGCACCAAAGCCTGTTGCAACATGGAGAGAGTTCAGACACTCTTGCTCCTTGAGCTGAAGGAAATATTCTGCCAGTTATGAGCTGCAGGCCCCCAGCAGGGCAGCTCCAGTCCAGTAGGGCAAAGGGCAGTGGTTTAGCAACTGCTCCATCACAATACAGAAAAAGCAGTCAAGGCTATAACGAAATACCACAGCTTAAACACTGAACAGACAGAGCAGCCTGAACTGTGAATCATGCTTAACAGTTTTTGTCTCAGTGACACTTTATATTTGCTGAAAATACACTTTCTTCCTGCTACTCTGTCTTGATTTTGCAAAGCAGCAGTTACCCATAAATTTTAGCAATTGACTGTAACTGTGCTGTTCTTAAAATCAGGAGGAAGTAGGCCCTTTGGGCCCATTTTGGACAAATTATTTCTATTTACAAACTCAGACATGCATGTTTTTAGCAGCAAATACAAAGTGAATGAACATACTTCTGCTTTTGGGAGAGCTGAAATCAGCAAACAAACAGGCACTGGGCTCTGTGGAATCACAGAGATTGGTAGATGCAATGGGAAACACTTGTTCCAGACTGGTTATGTAAAACAATCAGAAGCAATAAGGTGTTTCCAGGTAGGACACCGTAGTAAGAACAAAAACAAAATCAGAAAAAAACCACTCAAAACAACAACCAAGCCAACAACTGTGTTTTCAGATCCAGATTTCTTGCCTTTTCAGAGAATATCCTTCATCAGATATATTATTTTTGGTGGTTTTTGGGAAAACAAGTTTCTAGCCTGGATCAAGTAGGGAATGGATTAAGTGAACCAATAGTTTCTTCTAGTCTTGAACTGCCTTAGGCCATGAAATTAATTTATATAATTTAAGAAGTATAAATAATAGCTTTTTCTAAATTACATATTAAATATAAACCTGCATTTGTACATGCAAATGCACACACAAAGAAATAATAGCTCATGGCTATATTAGAATATTTTATTTAATATAGATGTCAGAATAGAATATTTGGTTTGAAGAGACCTATGACAATCATCTAGTCCAACTGTCTGAAGGCAAATTGACCTAAACCTACTTAGCACATAACCCCAGTTTTTCCCTTCTCCAGAAAACGTATTACAGTCTGAGCAAAGAACAACACAGAGAGATAAAGTATGAGGGTTCAGCCTGCATAGGTGTTCTTCCCTGGTAGCACTACTGGAGATAACAGCCAAGAAATCCAAGATAATCAGTAGTTCATTTGTTTTATTGCTTAAACACTCCCTCCATAGCTGCAATTGCTGCATGAGAGGCCACACCAGCACTTAGAAGTTGGTCAGCCTAACCAACACTGGGAAAGTTGTATCCACACTGCCTGCTTATGTCATCACTGGATCATTCTTTCACCTCATTTTGCAAATCTCCAAACTCCCAGGATGCTTCTAAAGTTCAGCTTCAGCTAGATTCACCATACCCACGCTCCGAATCTTCCAGACAACCAATGAGCCAGCCCGGAATAGGGACACAACAATAAAAGGCCTCATGACACTACAGGTCTGCACTTTCCTTGCAAACCCTGCTGCAGATGCTCTGCACAATGAGCCAGAAGGTGACAAAACAGAATCTGTTGAACTTTCAGATGTCTTTTACTGCCCAGTTCTTTCCTCTGGGACTTCTCAGAATTACTCCCAAATGACTGACTTGCTTTGCTGTTAAGAATTTGTTAGCATTGCCAAAATAAACTAAAATTGTAAGAGGATAATTGTTTTAATTTAGATTAGCCTAGCGTTTGGCAGTCTGTCTCTGGAATTATGTGGAGGTGGTCTCCACTTTCTAAAAGACAGGAATTCACAATATTAAGCTACCCAAATGGGCTTATTTTCCATGTCTCTTACCACTGCTTCAACCTTGGACTGCTTCATAGCTGTATTTTGCCTTGCCCATGCCTCTTAGAGCACAATGCTGCTGCCAAAAGGGCTGAAGCCTGAAAGCAGCTTCACACTCTGCAGTTGGGTGCCAGGCAATGATGCAGACCCAGCACAAAGTTTCTAATCACCACTAGCCAAGGAATTGGGAAATTCCACCGCAGGTGTCCCATCCAGTGTCACATCATACAGTTGCTTCAGCCATGGAGACATTATTGTGGTTGCACCTAAACAATTCTGGCCATGGCCACTCTCCACTGCTCTCCTTTCCACATCCCCTAATGTGACTCAGCGGAACCCCCCCACAGCAGAGTTCACTGCCTCAGGAAAGCAGCAGAGGAGTGAATAAGGCAAACCAAGTCAAGGGACTTTACCAGAGAGGCAAGTCCTGCATTCAAAAGGAAGGTAAGGGCTCTGCTTCCTCTCCGTGGACAATGCATTGACTGCTGAACCCAGGCCTCAAAAGAGAGAGAGTTGTAGTGGTGTTAATTTTTCTCACTAGCTGAAGACATGGCAAGGCTCATCAAATTCTAGCATTTTCACACTTTTCTTTTCCATTAAGAAAATGTACTTTTCAAGGCCACCCATAACTCTATTCATCAGCAGCTCAAAAGAATGAAGTAGGAGGACCTACACTGAAAATCCTCTTTCTGTTGTTTCTAATGTTGTTGAAGAGGCTTCTAAACCCCTCATTTGTAGGGGTTTCATCCATTTTCACATTCAGATGCCTTTCTACGTAGCACTGCACAGCACTGTATTTCCATATAAGATTGTTTGCCAATGCTAAAATTCTTAGGAATTATATTTAAATAGTGGAACATGATCTGAATAACTGTGACATGAGCTAGGCTGCTGTAGACACCACATGGCACACTGTGAAAAGGCAAAAGGAGTCTGCAAAAATTATGGTGGAAATAATACAACCAAATTTCATAAGCCTTACTTTCTCCTAAGTTTGGAATAAGCTGCATCCTTACTAGCCCGACATACAATCCCAAAGTGGGCTAATTCAGAAGGACATTGATGAAATCTGGATGTAAACTAGAACCATTCCTGGAGTTCAAGGGCATAAAAGCCCCTGCAGAGCCAAGAAGTGGCTTTGAAATAATTGACGGCTTTAAAGCAAACCGAGGGAGAGTTATTACAGTTGACACAGCATTGCTTCCAGTTTGATTTTCCTTCCAGAGTCAGCAGAGGGGCTGTCACAGACACACCGGGGAAGGGGAGCTATTTTGAAGTTCCTGGCTGTGGGTGCGTTACGCGCGGCCCGGGCTCGGAGCGGCCCCCGCGGGCAGCGCGGCCGCACCGCGGAGCGCCGGCACCGGGACAGAGGTGCCCGAACCCACAGGCACAAGGCCCCCGGAACCCACTGACACCGGCACAAGGCTCCCCGAACCCAGTGACACCGGCACAAGGCTCCCGAACCCACTGACACCGGCACAAGGCTCCCGAACCCACTGACACCCGCTCCTCCTGCCCACGGCCCCACAACAACCCCCCGCACCAAAGGCAGCACAGAGAAAAGCTGCGCCCCCCTGAGACACTGCCAAGCAGGAGGCTTGAAGGATTTTGCTCTCTTTCGGCCAGTTATTTTGGGGTAGTACCAAGCTATTTTAAAAGATAAAGAGTGTTTAAACATGAAAAGGAAAGTGCATTTTGTTGGGAATAAGTGTGAAATTTCTTTTACAGAAGCAATTCTGTAAAGAGAGGGAGAACACTTGCATCACATTCCACAACTCCCATATACACTTTGCCATATGTAGACTCTGTACTCATTTAGGGGAACCTTTTCCCTGAGTTTGTCTGTCTCTCCTTCCTGATATCCCTCTTCATTTTAGTCACCGTCCCTCCAAGCCAAATGAGGAAAATCATCCAAAGCCGCACAGCCTTCAGCCAGGACAGGATGGGAAATGACTGTGCCGGGCTCAAGGAATTTCCTCACTGTAGGAGGTTAGTCCCCCACAGCAATTCCTGCCAGTCTGAAGAGCAAATATTGTCTTTACAGCAGCACAGTGTACTGCCAGTAGACCTCTGGCCACACCTCAGCACTATCTCCACCATACACTATGGGTATTCCAACCTATTATCTATATTTTTTCCAGACTTGTTAAAGTCTTTGTTCTTTAAACTGATACTACCTAAATGTAATTTTAACAGGTCACCTTGGTGCAATTCTCTGGTATAATTCAACACCTGAAACTGTTTATTTAACATTCTAAATTTTCTTTTAAAAGTAATTCTTTTTAGATCTTGGCATGCAACTAGTATGTCAACTTCCTCTCTCAGAGAATGGCAAATTATGCAGGCCTTGCCTCTATGGATAAAAGGTATGGCACAACTATGGTGTCACAGTGAAAATATAGCCTGAAATATCCCATGTGCTTGAGAACACAGGAGATAGAGTGAGAAATCTTGCCAGTTAAGAGTGATGACTGCTGAACACTCACACCCCTAAACACACAGCCTTGGGAGAGAAACCAAGGAGGATAGGCAGTGCCACCCAGTCTCACATTAACAGTGCAAATACAGAGCTACCAGCCAGTAACTCCTCAGAATGTGAGAATGGCCGAAGCAAAAGAGCAAGGGAAGTGGTAAATGAGTAGGTAAGTAGCCATGTGGTTCATCTTCACAGAGATGATGGCTCTGTTTCACCCTTGGGAAGCCAGCACTGGCCTCACCTCCCCTGGGCCATCCCACCTGAACATCACTCAGCACTCAGAGCTGGAGGGGCAGCAATGCTAAGCTACACTTTGAATCCAAAAATTATTCTTCTTGACCAGAGAGCCGTTACAGCTGCTACTGCACTTAGGCAGATACCAAAACTTCAGGCATCCTGGAAACATTAACAAAGTATTGACAGTACATAATAAATATGCAAGCAGCTCAAAACTCTGAGATGAACTGACTTGTCATTAGAGAGGCAAAGCAGAGGTCTTCCTTCTGCTATTATTTATGGGGGAGAAGGGGAGGGATCACCAGAAGAGGAATAATCATAAGCAAGGTAACAGATAAATTATTGTTAGAGGCAGAACTACTGAATTCCATTCCAGCACCTGGGCATGTTTCACAAAACTATGGAGAGCTATCAAGATATAAAATCAATTCAAAACATAGACCATGCTCCTGGCAAGCTCTTTACTGCAGCAGATGTCTGTCAATAAACAGAAATTTAACTGTGCCTCGATGGCATTTCATTATCTGGAGCAGAAGAATAGTACTAAATACTTCACATTTATATAGATTAATCTATTCTCACTTACTGTCTAATATCTATCACAATCTAATTTATGTTGGCAAGACCTCTCCATTTCCCTGATGGAATGGGTGTGTACCATCATCATGAACAGGTTTTATTCGTATCTGTATCACCACAGTACTGGTGGCTATTCATAAAAACACTTTATTTTTATCAAAATGCAAGATGATGATATTATTACCATTATTTTAAAAAAACACTTGACCTGGAGTTAAACACAACAGCATTGCATTGTGGATGAAGCAGGAATGTTCTTTTCTTCTTATTTGCAAGGCACTTTAAAACAGTTCAGCATTCATGCTGAGTTTGGGGAAGTGAGAGTTAAAGTGATGGCCCCTCCTCCCCTCTCAGAGCACTTTAAAACAGTACTCATTTTAACAGAAATGTGGTACATAAAATTCTGATTGTGCATGTGCTCAGTAGTGCTTTTGTAGCTTTTACTTTTGAAGGAACATTGTGATAATTTAACCTGATCTTCTTAAATGTCCTCTCAAATTCAACCTCTGATTGATCAGTCACTTTTACCCTTGATTTAAGGGCTATAAACAAAGTAAAATTTACCACATTCAATGACTGTCTTCTTAAGTAGTTCAGTTTTCACAATGCCATGAATGACAGCTTATTTTTCATCCACCATGAAGGATATGAGGAAACCACAGGACATGACTGGGTTCCAAATCATGCTGTTTATGAACTATGTGCAAACATACAAACCCTGCTAGCTGAGTGTCTCTCCAAAGCCCTGGATCAGACCTCCAGAGCCCGGGAATTGTGCTGTTCATCCATGTGCACAAGAATTTCATATCCAGTACAGAATAGGCTTTCAATGAATTTGTCCATAACACTTCTTACTCTTCAAAATTATTGACTGCAGATGTAGTTTTGAAAACATGCTTCAGGTAAGTTCATTGATGGAAAGTTTGTTTTATAATATCCAGCAACTCAGGCTAACCCTGGTGCTCTAAGCAGAAGTTATAACTACTTGGTCTTCCTAGAAAACAAAGTATTAAGTATTTACATTCACATTTTCAGAAGTTAAACTAGAATAAATTAAATAACACAACTATTTGTTTAAGTGTTTCCATGATATCACGGTGTTCATCTTTTCAGGACACGTATGTGGTCTGGACTTGTTAAGTTCCAGTAAGACTCTGAGCCAATGAAATGATTCCTCATTAGAGGAAGAAGGAAAAAGCTCTTGTTTCTGTGTTGCATGTGATCAACAGATAGTGGAATGCAGAACTTTAAAACAGACAAACTGTTCATTGCTCCATAGTAACATGGGTTCATCTCACCAGTTACACCATTTACCCATAGCAAAAACTACACCTAACCTGTCCAAGGCTTCTGACACAAAGCACCACAATGAATGTGAAATAATACATACCAGTTCATTTATACTTCCTTTTTCTTAGAATTATTTGTGAAGGCAGTAGTGTTTTCTTTCCAAAGTTTTTATACCACATTTACTCTAAAAAACAACAAAAGACATTTTCATTAAGTGCATTATAGCCAAGCAACAGAGACAGACAAGGAATTTCCTGAAGAGCTGAGCAAAAACACAAATACAGCACATTGGCATGGGTTTTCTCAGTCTAAATATTTTCAATCAAAGCAGCACTGTACGCAATTAAAAATAAATTCAGAATAAATCTAAATATTTTAATGTCAGTCAACTTCTGTTCTAAAGTAAAAAAAGCTATTTAAAAATTATATGTTCTTGAAAATCAACTGAATGCTAACAGGAAGCCATGAAGAAAAAGTCACTGGAATTCAGACAATGGGATTGTTATTCTCAGGATACACATTTTTTGTAATTAAAAGTCTTCTATCTCTTAACCAAGAGGATATTCAAGAGTTTTAAGTAATAATACCAACACTTTCTACATCAAGACACATTACAAACATGAACTAATGAACCCATGGGACACTTCTGTAAGCTGTTTGTTGTGGAGCTGGGGAGTCAGAGCTGGCACAGGAAGAGGCACCAGATCCAGAATGTCACCTTCTCTGAAGAACTGCAGAGCAACCACAGCCATCTGCTAATCCCTCCCCCTTGGAAGATCTGTAGGGCCAACAACAGGCAAGGCAGAGCAGAAGAAAGCATGACTGCTCATAATTATGGAGCTTCCTAATTTTGGTGCAATTATGGGCTGCTAGTGGTTCACTCCTAGGGCTAGCCCAAGAGCTAGCAGCACCAAAGAATCCCACTGCATCCTGACTGCCTTTGTAGGAGATGCAGGAACAACAGAACACAGCCTTCCTTTCAGAAAGACAAGATCAGAGTATTCAGCATACAGCATTATTGATAGAAATTACACAATTATTTACTGGACTTCTGTCCAGAAAACACAATAGGAACTTTTGCATCTGTGGCAGTATGTTCTACCCTATTACATAAGAGATTCCCAAATGGGTAAGTCAATCAATCCAGCATGCAACTGTAGCAATTAGATTTTTCTTTTTTCCAGTAACACTTCTGCACTTGCTGTACCAAGGCTCTCTGCCCAGTGGCATTGGATTAGACCACCATGTCACAGGACATCTTTCATATTGCCTTAATGAAGCACAACAAGCTCCATGCACAACTGTGCATGCTAAAACCCCTGGCCTTTTATCTCAAAGTTTCTTAAAAATGTTTATTTTCCCCTCAGGTACTTTTAAACTGAGCCACAAACTTCATGCTCAACCAGGATATGACATAGCCTGTTTGTTTTAAGCTATCCAAGGATATTCAGAGGTCTTAATATCCAATTCAGCTTACTTGTGCAAAGACAGAACACTTACTTTGGGACAGAGAACAGAAAGATGAAATCTCAAAAAACCCAATGAACTCTCCAATGTTTCCACTCTTCCATCATTAAACTACTTTCTTCCACGATATTATCTCCATAGGAGATGTGCCCTAGGTCTGTGTTAAAGCAAGCAACTTTGCTTTTATGGATAAGCATTGCAATTGCCAGTTTTAGCCACAGAGAAACAGATCTAAACCAGCTTGAGAACCAATCCAACCTCAACAAATAAACCATGAGCAGACTTAAGAACACTGCAACTCTAGCCTTCTGCTAGGCCATGCAAAGTTAAACAATCACCACATCACTTAATGTAATACAGGTAGCATTACTGTTATTGTACAAGTCCCTTACAGTGATCTTCTTTGGAAAAAGCGAAGAGAGAAAGAGAAAGCTCTGGATGACAGGTAACAGTTGTCTTGCCTGAAAAACTACACAAAACCTCTCCAAAGATATGTGGAAAAGAGGAGTGCAAAAGAATAAGCAGAATATAAAACTGGAGAGACTGCCTTTCATTCCGAAAAGTATTCAAGAGATATTTATGCACAGGATGGAGTCACAGACTGGTCCTGTTACAATCTACCCTCTTACCTCTGAGCAGCATCCTAAGTGATACCTCAGAGTAAAGTGGATAAAAATGCTATCAAGGAAGATATGAATAGAAAGCATTCCTATGGAAAATGTAAACACTTTCTACTAAGGAGTGATAAGCACTCAGTGATAATCCTGTGCCATACCATCTCTTTTGAGAGTGAAGCTATAGAATCTGGGGCAAGGCATAAAACAATGAAGAGGGAAATGAGCTTATTAGCACCCTTTAATGGTTTCGGCTTCCTCCCTTCTCTCTTATTTTCAAAACTTGAACGTACATGAAAACATTGTGAAAATCAGTTCTCTAAGGCATTCTTGTCCTATGGCCACAACTGGCAACCCAACAAGCAAAGAGAGAGGTTTCAGAGATTTGATTCCATATCTCATGGCCTAAACTGTGTCTTAGTTTGCTTGTAGGATTTACTACTGCAGTGGAATACAGTGGGTTTTTTTAAAAAAACCTGCTATTTACACAGAAAACACATCTCTATGCCTACTGAAGCACAAGCTCTTAAAAAAAGTGTTTATTGAAATTTAAGTGTAATAAAGCAGTGGTTCAGTAGATTTCAGATATTCATAGCAGTACATTTTCTTTCAGAGTTCTTGGGTTTGCTTTATCATTCCTGACATTTCATATAGCACGTTATAAGCTTTTGCAGGGGAACAGCACTTTTACTAGAGCAGCAAATTGCACAGGTGGGAGAGGTTGATGCTAAACATTATTAAAAGATCTTCCTTTCCAAAACAAGAAATGAATGCAAAAGCATAAAATCATCTGGGAGCACAAATTTTTTAGAAAAACATTACAAATAAATAAGGGGTAATCTGCTTTTTAATAAGAAAGTCACCTGTGCATCTGTGTGTTAACTCTGCTTTGTATACAAATCTTCAATGGTCAGATGAAACACTGCACTGTGATATAACAAGATAATACAGCTAGTTTAGAAAACTTTCCAGATTTCTGTCATTTATATGTCAAAAGACTCCAGCTGACATGGCTACAGCACAATTTTCCAAGACCATTTCCAAGGAGTTCTAAGGCCCCATAATAAAATCAAAATCAGATTTTATTTAAAATATAGACATTAATATTCACTTTTGTAACAACACTGAGATTACCACTACTAATAAATTCTGATAATGGCAGTTTCTGGAAATAATTTGTTGCTCTGCTTCTCCAGCCCATTTGGTGACTGCTTTGATATATAAATTGTTTGCAGATCTATACACTCTGAAATTCTTCAGAGAAATATCCATCCTTCTTGTTTAAGTTCATAACTGTCAGAGGCATCTCCCAAATATCAATACATTTTCAACTTGATTTACATTGGGGTAAATCTCCACAAGGTCTTTTTTAGTTTGTGTTTGTGTAGATTTTTCAATTTCTTTTTCTGTTGGTTTCTCCCCCATCTTTGTCACTTTTCAGTTTCCACAACAGTGGTGCACTGTGTTTATTTCTAAGTTCTTTCATGGATCGTATGATCCATTTAAATGGCACACATCCTTTTGCATTACTGCCCTCTGTTCAGTTAACACATTTTATATTCACTTTCTGCCAAAAAGCCTAGGGTATATGAACCTTCTTCACCCTGCATGTTTTGTTTGCAGACAGCAATGAAGCTAGCAGTTTCCTTAAAATTTCAAGTTAATAAATCCCTGAGTCATTAGTTGACATAAAGTGTCTACACTACTAACACTACACTACCTACCAAGGCAAGGACTGGCACTGCACAGTTTAGCCTTCCAAAAACCCCAGATCCTTAGTCTTCGAAAGTCTTGTGTTTACCTAAGGCCTGTTGATAAAGCAGCCTGATCCTCTTCCTGCTGAAATCAGCGATGGAATTGCCAGTGACCTCAATAAGAACAAGGTTCCAACACCACTACCCCAAAGCTTTATTATTTCAAATTGTCTCGGTACACATCACAGGCATTAAGAAATGTGTCTCCACCTCAAAAGTAAATCCTTTGGGTGTGCAGCAGTAGATAAAACCACTTTGCACTGAGATAGCACTTTCTGTTTCAATACATTTTACAACTGATTATGCCTTTCAATCCCTCCAGTAAGATAACCACTTGATACTACAGACTGGAAAACCAGCACAGAGTTACTGTCATTTGCTCAGTGAAGCATGGGTGAAATTCCAACACCCAGCCCCTTTGGGTCCATGCCCCTCTGCTGCTGGGAAGGAAGCTCACAAGTCTCTGTAACTAATCACAATTTCTCTTTATGAGAACTGAGCTACAGCTTCATAATCCTTTGT
The DNA here is from genome assembly GCA_013399915.1 of Illadopsis cleaveri. Classification (NCBI taxonomy): domain Eukaryota; kingdom Metazoa; phylum Chordata; class Aves; order Passeriformes; family Timaliidae; genus Illadopsis; species Illadopsis cleaveri. The sequence continues at coordinate 522,998 of VXBB01008118.1, forward strand.
TAACATCCACATCTGTGATCTGATTCCACAGAAGAAAAAGCGGTTATTTTTCTGTTCAAGGCCCAATGTCAGTTTGTTGAACCTGCCTCACATATCAGTGTCCAAAAGCTTCTCCAAGCCAGCTGGGTAGAGCTTGGGCAGTGTTTCTAATCCCACAGCACATTTCCAGACTCAAACCTTCTTTGAAATATAGAATGAAAAGCTTGGGCAAAGCACATGTAATCAGCATCTGAAATGTCCCTGTTACACGCATACACTTCCTCAGAGCTTCCCTTGCCTTTTTGCTGGCCACAAACTTTGGCTACAGTCAGCAGAAAAGCAGAATGTTTATTCTTCAGGCACAACTAGCAGCACACCTCTGAAAACTGCCAAGTTATAGCAAGCCTGTTTCCTAGCAGTCACTCCTTTTTTTGCAAGACTCATTGTTTCCACCCTTCCTGCCTTCTCCTCTAGAAAAAATATTTATTTTAACCTATATTCCAAAACTTATAATAGATCTCTGCTTTGGGCTTCACAGCATATTTCTAGGCTGGTCCCTTTGTCAGATCAACCTTATCTAAGAGTACCTGTGCAGAAGAGACACTGCTGTGGTCTTCAAGAGTCCTGATTGCTAAACAGCAGGAATACTTGGTCTTGCTTTAAACTATCCAATATCCTCAATATTTGAAAATGCAGTGTGGCTCAGGGAAGATTATATTAGCATTAACTGAGCTCACATACCTGAATTTTGCTGCTCTCCTTACAATCTTGCTGCCTCACCTGTCATATTAATAGCATTAGAATGGCTTCAATATTAGCACTTAAAAAAGCAGAAATTGGTTTGAGCAAAGCAGATACATGTTAACACTACAGAAGAAATAGGTAGGAGAAATCTTCCTCCAGTTGCTAAACAAAAAAGAATTATTGTATACCTTCCACTCCCTTTTTAATTCTAGTTATCAAGTTCTTGCTCCCATCAGATACCTCAGCTGAGTCACAATTAGTGGGTCGGCTGGAAATGCCTCATTTACTCTTGCTTGTTCACTCTCAACTCCTCTTTATGAAAAGAATTGACCCATCTGCATACTTACTCTCCTACTAGTGTGGTGTACTTAAAACTCTAAATAATGTGACAAAAATATGACTTAAGTATCTTTCTGACATACAGATGGAGTTCTGGAGGGCGCATTTTTGTGGTAAGTAGAGTTAGTTTTCCTTAGCTGGAAACACACGAGTTGTACATTACTGTGAGGCAGATCACATTTACAATTGAATGTGCCTATTACAATTTTCATACCCTCAGACACACAGCAGAGCTGGGGCTGCATCTGCCAAGGCAGTCAGGAGACATTAATGAAGCACACAGAACTCTGCTGCTGTCCAGAGGAAAGCTGATAGTAAACCAACAGACACAGTCACATGGGTTTGTTATATAATGTTGGTCTTTACTAAAATAGCCAAATAGGCTTTTACTAAAATAGCCAAAATGCCTGGCTGTAGTGAGAGAATTGCTGTGAAGGAGCTTGTGTTTACAGTGGTGCTCGCAACCTGGGAACTACTGACTGTAAGACACTCATTAAAACACTCCAGATTTAGAGTTGACAAAAAACAGTGCAGAAGCCATAGACCTCATCTGGTGATTAGGAAAGGCACGGGGCAGACTCTAATTTCCCTTAAAGAGGGTACATTTTTCTCCCCAAAGCTCCAATCCACACCTCTCCAGCTGTGCCTGTTGCCCAGCCCTGCTCCTGTTTGCATCACAGCTGCCAGAGCACTCAAAGAGCGCTGTGCTCAACAACAGCTCTGCCCTTGCTCTGGTACAGCCCCTGCAGTCACCACTGGAGGAGAGGTGAAGGTGAATTGTGAAGGTTGTTTCAGGCAAGATAATATGAAAATAAATAGGCTATTGGTAGCCCTGATTTCTAACAGCTTCCTCGTACTGCAAGCCTGAGGTAATCAGCAACTGGGCAAGGGGCCAGGCAATCCTGAGCCTCTGCAACCAAACACAGCTGAAGTTGTTGAAAGACAATATAAAGGTGTTTTTGTCTCAGCTATCTGAGACAGCTCCAGAACTCCACTGAGACTGCAGAAGGAACCTCAAGAGTCATAGACTGGTCTTATTATTTAAGGAAGTCACACCAGCTGAGGCCCTTAAACTCAGTTGGACGCTGTACTAACACATTGAGCAAATGCCTCATTGCATTGCTAGGGACTTTCAGCATTTATTTTTCATATTAAGATACAAAGTGAAAACATTCTTCAGAGGCCATCCTACACCGTAAATTATCAAGAATTTGTTCTAATACTGACAGCTTAAAAACTGCATGGGCTGGGTCATGGACCTTTAGAGCTGGAAGAAATCCAGTTTCTTCAAACACAGGAGCTGGAATGAACTCAGGTAACATCAATAGAGACATAAAATTTAGTACACTGAACCAGCTCTTTTTTCCTTATTCCATGTAAGACCCCTGGAATCATTCTCATTATACAATGTGAAACAGAAACTATTGAAAAGAGATAGTGAATGTGAATAAATAGAAATATCGGAAGTATAATAGCATGTTAATAAACTACAAAGAGTCAACAAAAATAGAGGAAATTGCAGTTCTTATGGCAGCTGTCCATACTGTTAATACCACCCCAAAAAGTCTTGCTTTTAGATGAAATAATGTTGTATTTAAAGGGAAGGTTCAAAACAAAAGAGACTTTAGTTCAAGAAAAATATTAAGGTTAATAAATGGAAGGTTCTGATTACCAAAGAAAGTTTCAATATGAGGAAGAAATAAACACACACAACATTTAGGCTATGGGAAATTCTCCTGAATGCTGTGATCAAAACCACATTTTTATTATGTGCTTGACATTTGTCTGAATTTAATACCTGTATGTGTACCATGAAGAAAACATTTGCAATGTGTGGTGGGGGAATATTATAAATAACTTTTCCACATCCAGTTTCTACTCATAGTAGGATCTGCAGTGGGATGAAATAAACAGAGCATAGCTTAAACTCCCCATAAACCAAAACAAAAGGCATCACAATATTTCATACAGATCATATACATATATATCAGTTTTCTGACAGCAAGCTGGTCTTTGTGACATTTTGCAGTGAGGTACTGAACACTTACTAGGGGCTGCATAAAAATGACTGGGGATTTATCGCCCTCTTGTGAATAGGGGAAAAGTTACAATCTTCCTGAAAGTGAAGGTGAAGTTGTTGCTGCTACTGAAAAATCCTGTAGTAAAAACACACCTGTACAATTAATAAACAGAAACTCAGATTACTAAAACAGTAGAACCGCTGGTTACTGTAATAATCTATAATAATTTTACCAGAAAAAGGATAAATTGCAAAATTTAAAAAATTCTATTCAAATCAGAACAAGCAAGATATTTTTTCTATGTAAGCAGGAAGACAGTAATCTAAATTCACTGGCTAAAGAACTGATGTCAAATGCACAGACTAGCTTAAAGGTGTGAAAACCCTCCCTGACTGCAGCCCCAAACCATCCTTCAATTGCAAATGGAGCAGCAGGATGAAAACACCTATTTTTGCCATGCAGAAGATGTGGCCTTTTAACTGCAAAGAATAGTCATGGGTGTAAATCCAAATTTGTTTGCAGATGCCAGTGAAGTTTGCAGACAGGGGCAGGTGTGTCTTGGTCCAGCACTCCACAGCACTCCAAAGGAAACAGGCTAACTCAACACTACTTATTTTTATGGAACTTCCTCTTTGTGGCACTCCTTTCTCCCTTGCTGCTCTGCACCCACTCAGGGTGTCACTGCTCCTTCCCTTCTCCATCTCTCTCTACTGTCCCTCACCTTTACCAAGAGACCACTGAAATCAAGGCAAAAGCCATAAAATGTTCAGGCAAAGTCAGCACCCCTCATCTGACAAAACTCCAAGGCCAAGGAGCTGTTGGACACCAGGGTTTCCATTTCACACCTGGTGCTAAAGCTGGGCAGCTACATCATCTTTCCACCCTTCCCTTCTTCATGCACCCCTCACTAATGCAGTGCTCCAAAGGGAACCCTTCCAACCTAAACAACTCTGCAACTGCTCACTCCCACACACTTCCCTATGTCCCTCATCAGACAGAGTGCCCACCAGTCTCCTCTCAGGCTCAGCCTAGGATGTCACCACACAACCACAGGCCTTGCTGGGCAGGCATGGGCCCTTCCTGGGTGCCTGCACAGCACTGTTGCTTCTGGTGTCTCTCTGGNATTCATTCTGGTCTTCTGTCACCACACCTAGTAACAAGATAGCTCTCTCCTGTACATCTGCAACAAAGAAATCTTACCAAAACTCTCTCCTGAGATTATTATCAAGGTATGATATCAAGAAGCTGAGTGTCATTTGATTACAAGTAACAGAGGACCCTTGTCCTGAGAAGCAATAATAGCACTGCCTTAGAGGAATCCGAGAGCTTCTGTTTGTTTGTGCTGACTTCCCTAATTTAAAATAAATAAAGCATAAATCCTATCAAAATGAAGGCATCACCAAGCCCTACTAGCACAACATAATAAATATTCCCCTGAAAAACTATGTATTAATACCACTTAGCATAATAAATATTCAAAACGATACTGCAGTAAAGAATATAAATTCACCTATGTCTTTCCTCTTCTTAGTAGTGACTGTTAATAAACAGCTTTATAGCTACTATATTTAAATGCAATTAGCTCCATACATTTCTGGCTTATTAAGAAATAATACATATTCATTTCTGCTCATTAACAGTCAGTATATAACTCTTAGCTAATGAACATTCCATTATATTCTCTGAATACATTGTGGGATAAATTCTCTTTTTGTTGCTCATATCAGTTCACTTCAATTCAGTTGCTGCTAATTAAAATTCTTTTGCCTCATGTAGACAAACTTGGGTTTTTTGGAGTCCCTGGAGACTTTTTTAAGAGTTCTGTTTTATCTTTATGTACAGTCAGCTCTCTAATTAATGCTTTAAATAGGGTAAACTTTACTGAGGCTCCTGGGTTCAGTTCAAAGAGAAAAAAAACCCCAACTGGTAATTTTATATCTCATTCTCCCACAAATCACTGGAGTCTCTCTTTTTCTTGTAAATCTACTTTTTTCTTTTGTTTTCAGGTAAATTCAATAATCAGGAAGGTGCCAGTTTGAGAGCACTGGGAGTTGGAGATGCCCCATCATCAGTCGAGAGCTTTCCTTACCCAGAGGAACAGAAGAGGAATTCTTGTCAAGTTGTCTAGCTCTGCAGCCAGCTCAGGTGAGGAAGGAGGAATCTCCAAGGGGACATACCCACTGGACTCCCTGAGATAATACCACCTCTATTTTCACTCAGCATCAGCAAGAGTCAATGCAATTTTCTCCTAAATTGTTATCTGAGCTGGCTCAGCAATCTATCTGCCTGTCTAGAACCAAAAGTCCAACCAAGTCCTACCTACTCCACTGAGACTCCATGCAAGATAAGCATTTACTGAAGTGTGTCCCTTTGCAGAGGTCATTATCAGGTATTACTTGCTAAATGAAGGGATAAGGTTCTCGCCTCTGACTTATTTGCCTTATGTCCATTAGGCATTGCAAAGAGAAGAGAATTTAGAAGAAGAAGCTTCAGGGAACTTTCAGCATGAAGTTTTCCTCCTTGGTGCAGCACCCTAGGACTCTTTTACCTGCACTTATGGGCTGGCAGGGACAACACACTGGGGACAGCAACTTCTCTCTGAAAAAAAACAGCTAGGAAAAAAGTCTCAAATTGAATGAGGCATTTGTAAACTTACCAAGCAAACATTGTGAACCATATCTGCATCAATATAAGGAATATAACAGAAAGTCTAACATTTAGGGAAGAAGGGACAGAGACAGAGGAACAAATGTCTGTAAGAGAAAACACCTAGAAATACCCAAGAGAAAGATTAGCTTTAGGAGTATTTCATTTCTATTTAACATTAAATGAAAACTCCAAAACACATCTATCTCAGCACTTGTCTTAGAAGAAAAGAAAAGATATGTCTGGGTTTGTGTACACATGATGCCCCCATGAGTGCCTGCTTGGATGGGTGTATACATGCAAGTCAGCACCTCCTCCAGTCCCCAAGTACCTGAGCACTGTGAAATGAACAGTCCAGAACTGCTTTCCTTGCTTGGAGTTTCACTAAACCAGTGAATTCTACTGGGGGACACACAGAGCTGGATTCCCAGGAGACTGAAATTGATTGACAGAACCCTAAGGACTTACATACCCTGTAAGTTACCCAGCTGCCAGACACGCCTCATTTATGTGGCGTGAGACTGAGGTTCTGTGGTGCACAGTCAGGGCAGAAAGACCTCTGAGTATACACAGCTTACCAGGATAATGTTGGAAGACTGTCCGTGGTGGAGAAAGACAAACTTCACATGACTTGTATCACACTTTCTGGCTGCCCTGATGGCTAGAGAGAACATGCTGTCAGCCAGGCTCAGATGGGCACCTAGAAGGCATTAGCAGGCATCCTTCCAGGAGAGAGGCACAAACTGAACTGGCATTAGGGGACCATGGCCTAGACAAGCAAGCAAGCAAGTGAGAAAGCAAGCCAGAAAGCCAGAAAACAAGAAAGAAAGCAAGAAAGTAAGAAAGAAGTTGTTGAATTGAGAACAGAAACACATAGCCATCTACTGCTGTCCTCATATACATTTCTCACAAGTAGCTCATATTTAGTACCACAGAAAGAACTCAGAATTTTCTGGGTTGGCACTTTGCATGAAGAAGTTTTTTAGCTAGTCCTTCAGAGGAGTTGTTTTTCTTACAAGCAGTGAACACATGCTCCCCAGCTGCTGTGTGCAGCAGTGTTACACGGCCAGGCCAGGAGATGGCAGGTTTTTGTCAGACAACACCAGGGAGCAGGTCAAACATGAGCAGGTTTTCAACATCAAAAATGTCTTTATACACATGTTTTTATAAAGGTAAAACAACAGCCCTGAACAAAAGAATTAAACAGACAAATGTTTAAAAGGGCACATTCTTTTAGCTCCTGGCTCAGATTAGGAGTTACTGACAGAAGAGTTAAAAAAAAGGTTTGCAAATATTTCATATTCTGCAGTATATGCTTTTGCCTACCACACATTTTATGATAAGATGTTAGAGTATATTTTTACAAAAATGAGGAAGACAGTAAGCTGTCCCAAAGGTAGATATCTTAGTCCATTTTAGACTGTATATATACAATTTATATTAAACACTATAAAGCTGCATACACATTAAAAAAAAAGCTGTGTCTGTTTATGAGAGAGAAAAACTCCTGTCTTACACTAGGGAACTGTGTACTGGGCTTTCATGTATCACTAATATGATTCCTTTGGATTGTATACAGAAGCTACACCTGCTCCAGAGCCACTTTTCCACAGTTTCTAGGCAGAATCAAGGTATAGGGTAAGCTCTTCAGGAAAACCATATGCTGTCCTAGTGACCTGCAAAACTAAAGCTGTGGTTTCAACCAAGAAAAATAATAAGTAGCAGGCAAATGCTATTTATTCCCTTGATGCCCATCTTTAGCACCATATAAAGCTTTTTGGTGAAAGATTCCAGATATCAGCTTTGCAAAAGCTTGGTGGTGTTTTATGTTAGTGGTGCATTGATCAAGATTCAGTTTATCATAGATTCACAGGCCAAAAAGGAATTATTATTCAAAAGAGATGCTGACCCCAATTCAGCCAAAGAATTAAATATGATCACACTGTCTCATGTGTTCTGAACACTAAAGGTTTTTTTGCACTGTGCTTGTATTTTGGTACGTGTGATGTTAAGCCTTTCAAATGGTGCTATAGCTAATCGGCCTTAGAAGAGTAGAAAGTTTATAATCAATATTGTTGTCTTTAATAAATGTACAAGTCACCAGAAACACTAATCTGCATATGAAAAGCATCATGTCTGCAGAGCCACAGTGTGAGTCACAGGATCAGGCTGGTGGCAAAAAAAAAAAAAAAAAAAAAAAAAAAAAAAAAAAAAAAAAAAAAAAAAAAAAAAAAAAAAAAAAAAAAAAAAAAAAANATATTATATAGTGATATAATAATCTAATTTGTCAGACACAAATTAATCCTTCCTGCCCACACAGTTGCACTGGTCAGGCCTCCTAGCAGTAGTATTTCCTGTTTGGGTACCTCAAGAAAGATATGGACTCATTGGAGAAAAGCCAGAGGAAAGCTTTAAGTATGCTCAGATATGTAGAAACTATCACCTGGGAGGGAAAATCTGAAAATATTAGTCTGATGAAAGCATAAGAAAATCATAATACTACACAAGTGTTCAAAAAACTAGCTGTAGAGAGGAGAGAGACCAGTTCTTGCATCCACTGAGGATCATTTGCAATGACAGAGATTCTTCTCAGACACAGAAAAAAATAATTTCAAGATTAACAGAGAAGTGCTGGAATGGATCAGCTAGGGAAGACATGGGCTTTTAAATTTTACTTTGTAAAACCATGTGCCAAGAGTGGTAGAGGTAGAATTGATCTTTCTCCTCTGGAGTTCCCACCAGCCTTACTTTCTGTGATGACTATGCCGATCCATCTCGTTCTCAGCTTTTTCAGAGGACAACGCTGGTTTCAAGAATTGGCAATCACAGGGAAATCCTGGAAACCAGCCAAGGGAAATCCTACACTCATCAGGCTTCCATTATAGGCAGGCTTCAGTTAGCCCAAATATGTCATTATGACTACTCCTTAAGCACCTGCAGTTGCAAAACACAAATAATAATTTTATAATAATTAAGTTTTGTGAATGTTGATGGTATCTTTGGGGAAGCAGAGACGTCAAAGTGGCAACTGAACTATGAGATGTTTATAATTAGTTTCATTACAGCAACATGAATAGTCTGGCAACATACAGACAACTGTTGTGCCAGGAAGTACCAATATTTTCATATGAAGGAGAAACTGGAAAAGCACCATGGCAAAACCAAGTGTTTGAACCAATGTCACACAAGAGGCCAGCGGTCTAAGCCCAGCGCTGACTGCTCCGACAGACTGGCGGCTCAGCCCCACCACCGGACCGGATTCCTGCGAAAGCCCTAAAAGCCCAAAAGCCTGCTTCCTAAATGTGGTCAGCGTGGAACTTCCTCTTGGGCTGAAACCTGCAGCAGTCAGGCAGGCCGCCAGAAGGTGCCTGAGGATAGTGTTTTACCGCACCGCCGGCCCTGCAGAGCCGCTCCTGGCGCATCCCTCAGGGCAGCCGTGCGGGAAGTGATCCCACGGGCGTCCAGCACGCAAAGAAAGGCTGTAGCGGATCTGCAGACCTCACGTGCTCAAGAACCAGAAACACTGTACCAGCCTTAAATGGTGAATACCTGCAGTGGTGAAAATGCACCATTTCCCTAGAAACGGCCTCTGCCTTGTGCCATGACCGCGCTTGCCCCTCTCCTCTCTCAGAAAATGGCCCGCGTTGCTCCCAGTGCTTATGAACATTGCCCAGCGACCGCACCTGGCGAACGCGGCTCAGCTGCGGTGAGCACGGCGCTGGCCAGCGCGGGGCAGCGCACGGGCAGGGCTGAGGGAACACGGATCCCAGCGCAGGGCAGGGCAGGGCTGAGGGGACAGAGATNGGCTCTGAACCGGCGCTCCGTGCCGCGCCCTGGGCCTCCGCGGGGCTTTCAGCGCTGCGGGTGAGGGGCACTAATCGCTTCCGAGCCCCCTTGCCAGGGCAGAGCGCGGTGTGAGCGATCGAGGTTTGAAAGTGCCGCCGGCAGCCGGGGCTGCGGGGCCCAGCCTGCCCAGCACCGCCCGTGCCCGCATGGCAGCGCAGCAGCCCCGGCTCTGGTTCCCATCTGCAGCTCCTGGCTTTGCCGGGAACAGGCTGCTGGTGAGAACATTTCCTTCCCCTGTACGGCATAGTTTGCTTCCTGATCTAATCTAGAGAGCAGATACACGAGGAAGTTATGTAAACGGTCAAAGATGCAAAGGGTGGTCAGCATAAAAAAGTCACTGTTTTTGAAACTTAATTTTGAAATTAAGTTCTTCAACCTTTCAGAGTCCACAAGCTGCATGCTTGCTCAACGCATACACGGAGGCTTACTGACTTCAAACTTAAAACTTTTAACACAAGATTTAAAACAAGCTTTTGGAAATATTTGCGCAGTCATTGCTGATAACACATCACTGCTAGAGAAAAC
>VXBB01008118.1:533425-578311 GCA_013399915.1 Illadopsis cleaveri
GGGCAGGGCTGAGGGGACAGAGATCCCAGCGCAGGGCAGGGCACGGGCAGGGCTGAGGGGACAGAGATCCCAGAGCGGCACAGGGCACGGGCAGGGCTGAAGGGACAGAGATCCCAGCGCGGCGCAGGGCACGGGAAGGGCTGAGGAGACAGGAACATCAAGGCTGCCACCGCCCGCCCGNAAGTTATGTAAACGGTCAAAGATGCAAAGGGTGGTCAGCATAAAAAAGTCACTGTTTTTGAAACTTAATTTTGAAATTAAGTTCTTCAACCTTTCAGAGTCCACAAGCTGCATGCTTGCTCAACGCATACACGGAGGCTTACTGACTTCAAACTTAAAACTTTTAACACAAGATTTAAAACAAGCTTTTAGAAATATTTGCGCAGTCATTGCTGATAACACATCACTGCTAGAGAAAACGGGTCCTGTTTCAAGAATTAAATACTACCCATCAATTAGTCATGTCAGATGCCTCAGCTCTAGTGTCAACTTATCTGTTATATGAAAAGCTAAAACCGAAGATAACTTTTTCAGTCATGCTGTTTCAGATGCTTAACTGGCTTTGAGCTGATTTTAAGCCTGGGTTGGGGAGGGGGGACTGATCTCTTGGCTCCGTATTGCAGGGTGTACAACCAGAAATGGTACCCCCTGGGTCACTGACTGGTGCCTCTGGTGAGCACTGTCCCAGTATGACTTGTGTATAAGAATACATAATATTTACAGGATACTCATACAACTAAAAAAGCTTTGATTTTTAAAAACGTTCTTTTGTTTCTAAAGATGAATGAACCAAATGAACCAAACATGAATATATGATTGAGGACATCAGTGTGTAGGTGAAATAACAGCATTTTCTGCTGATGGTTATAAATATCTGAAGTTGACATACAACTAAATATTTTACATTTCATGTAGATCTTCCTCAAGTTATAAACAATATTTCCCCTGAAGGTAGCTGGATAGAGGAAGTGTGAGAAACCTGGAGAACAATTTCAAGTCCTTTTATCCCCTATGTTTTATTAGCAGCCTGGAACACATTTCAAGTGCATCTGAATCAGTAGCTTTAGGCATTAACCCTGAAGAAACCAGTTTCTTAATGAGGTTCCAGAAATGGATAGCTTTCTGTGCTGGCTGTCCTTTCTGGAGGATGCACAGACTACTTTCAAAAGCTTACATTTTTAAGTTACTCCATAATGCACCTGGAAGGAAAAGCACCCATCTGGGTTAGGGCCTGGTGCTAGTGAGCTAAGGAGCAAAACAGTCACAGAATTGTAAGGCAGAAAAACACTCAAGAGAGAACCTTTTTTGTATTATGGTGTGCTCCCTTCTGTTCTTTTCCCCCTATGGTCATAAGGACTGGGATACTTCCTACTGATTGCTTTGTTCTGTAAACTTCTGCTCCTCTCTTGCTCAGCACTGCCAGTCAGACCTGCTGGGAATCAAGGCTTTACCAGACAGTGTTACCATAAACTTCAGAAAAGGGAAGTCTCCCTTCTCTTTCCATTCACAGCAAGTGTAGTGTTTCTCCATTCTTGCGTGTTAAGGATAGTCTTGTTATGTCTCCCCACTCTGTACTATTCCTTTAACGTACACCAATAGAAACATACAATTTCAAAACCCTCTTTCTTTGGGAGTCCACAGCATGATTTCCTCATGTTGGTGACCTTGAATGTAAAGGCTGCTGTGTGCCTGATGAATGGAGTTTGAAAGTGAGACAGGGTAGCTGTTTGCATTTAATTCAGCTTCAAATATAAAAACAGCCAGACTGAAAAGTGGAGTGAGAAGATTTTACAATGTCTTGCCAGTCCTTGTTAATAGTTTACAAGCCACCCTTTATTTGTCATTTTTATTTTTCATTCTTTAGAATGTGCAAAGCCAGGATCAGTTGGGCTGTGCTAAACATCTTCATGTGCCAAATGATTTTAAAACAGTTGTCAAATACTTCTGGTTTCCACCCTCTGACTGAAGTTGGCTGCAAGTCATTGTTCAGATTTTTCCTGAGTTTTGTTCCTGATTGCTCACTTGCTGTCCTAACTTCTGAACTGCAAATGCAAAGCACAAATTCTAGTTAAGTTGTTACTGGATTCCAGTTTATTCAGAAGAGATACTCAGTGGACTTCTGCAATGGTGAACTATGTAATATCACAACCAGCATGCTAAAAGCAGTATTTTTGGAAGCAAGCAGCTGGACTGCCTGGCAGAGCTGTGACATCCTCTGGATTCTCATGGAACACCATCTTGCCCTGGGTGTACTGCTGTGGGGGACAATCCATCTGATCACAGCTTCAGATGTCAAAGTATTTCAGTGGGAGTTGGGCTTCATTCTGGTCCCTAGCCTGCTTTGCTGCTGCTTCATAAATAACTTGACAGCAGCTAAAGTTGAACAAAATTTCTCATGGAATTCTGTGGCTTTCTGATAGACCTGCTTTTCCACTGTCCAGGTTCCTACCATCAGTGGAGGTATAATCCCATATATTAATCAAGGATCAGTCAGCTTTGGGAGTGGGACCTGGACTGCCAGGACTGCTGCAGTGACAGGATATGCAGTTACTGCAGACACAGTAAACAGAAAGTACATGGGTGATTCAGTATGTGGGAAAAGGTTCTTTGGATGACTCAGAATAATTCTGTCTTGATTACTGCACAGAAGCTGGAATGGCTCTGATCCTACTGAGTAGTAATTAAACTTTGTATTTTTCTCTGTATGTTTTTCTCCTATGCTTTCCCTTTTCTAGTCTACCTTGACCTTTCTCTTTTCTGTCCTTTTCTTGCCCTATTCTGCAGCTGATGGAGCAGAAACCAACTCTGCCTCATTACACAGTGGCCTAGAAAGCCAATAGCTTGCATCAGCAAATCAGTACCACCTGTGCATCTGCCTAAAATAGATTAATGAATTTATTAAAGTTTTGAAGAAGGGATTGTTTTGCTTTTGCTATTGCATCCTTTATTTTTCATTTTAGGTCAGTACATATATATTCTTTTCTTCATGAAGAAAAACATTATTGTATGTTAAACCACGCTGATTATGCATGCACTGCTCATTTTGTATAACTGAATGCAGCTGAAATGGACTATAGATCATAGTAAAAGAGGATGCATATAGAGAAAAAAACCCAAATCTAATTTTGGGAGACAAGCAAGGAGTCTCTGTTGGTTTATCTTCCTACCTGGCTTTTTCAGATTTGCCACAGCTGGTCAGAGTGAGTGGAGGCAATAGATCTCTGGGGCCAAACCTGTCCTGCTCATTTCTGTTATCTGGAGCAGTCTTTTACCTGTTGTCCATAAAGTTATGCTTAAAATTCCATAGCTAGTTACACAGAACTGTTAAATAAAAGAAAGAAATAATTAGACCTCTGTATTCAGATCTCTTCTGGAAACACATTGTATGGCAGTGCTTGCAGAACATAAACATCAACACAGTGTACCAGCTTATCGTGCTTATCTTAATTTACTCTGTGTATCCACTGTCATGTTTGGTCTGTTGTTACTGTGCCTGTGGTAACACAGAAGCAAGTTCTGAAGGTCCCAAATTCATCTTAATCCTCATCAGTGTCAGAGGGTTTAGAGCCAGATGGCAGAGCCTCTCCTGAATATTGACAGGAGGAAGGTAAGCAGACATTACGTGAAGATGGAAGGGATTTGGTGGGAGGGAAAGGACTGTGTTGGTGAAAGGGAAATTAAAAGCAACTGACTGTATCAAAAAATTGGATAAAGTATACACTAGGATGCTTATTTTCAAATATGCTACACTTGTTCCTTTTTAAAGAAAAGATGTAAACCAAAATCCACTGTGATGTTAATAATCATGGCTCTAGGAGGTTGCAAACTATTTTGTAAAAGTGACAAAAAGCCTTGCTTTTTCTGTACAGTAAGAGGCCATTGTTAAAGAGCTGACTAGAAAAGTTGGTTTTGAGAGAGGAACACTGTTGTTCAGTCGTAGATTTTGTTAAAAAACAGTAAAGCATAAAGTATAGTAAGCTCACAGGAACTCTCTAAACCCTCTTAACTCTCCTTCAGTAACGTCTCCCATACACTTGAACTGGTGGACCTGTCAGTCTGTGACACGCTCTCAAATTAAATTTTGACGGACTTGAAGAAACAGCCCAAATAAATTTTTGAAAGATCACCATTACAAGTTCTTTTGGGGTGTGTTTTGTTTTGTGCATAGGTTTGAACACAGACTGGCCCTCATCAGTGAGTGGCAGCTGAGCTGGATTAGTGCCAAAAGCAGTTGAACACTTTGCAGGATTCCCAGGAATGCTGGGCTCTGACCTGCTCACCTGCCTCCCAGCCCCAGCCGTGTTCAATCTGCACAGTGCTTACTGCACCATAAAGGCCAACCTTCAGGATACACTTTCTAACCTAATGTGCTGGGGTAAAACAATTAAGAGTTTCTTCCTGCCCTGTACCAGAGCTGCCTGTGGTACAACATGGTGCCGATACACCTGTTTCCTGGAGCTATGCATGAAAATACACAAGCTAAAGATTCCTTTGGGAGGGCTGGGGATGGTGTTTGAGGTATATTTGCAATCAGGGCAACTAAAACCTTGGTTTTGCTTAAGTCTCACGTGGGGGAAATCGTGTTGTGTTGTGTGTGCACAGCTCCCTGGAGCAGTAGTGAGGATCACTTGCCGCAATATCATGACTCAACACAAGATTTGCCATTTGAACGGGCAGAAGTACAATTAGTCATCTTAATGATCCCACTTGACTTCTAGATAGGCAGCCAGTGATAGAAACCTCTGCAGTGGAGATATGCGTCAGTTGGGCAGACTCATCTGAGCTGGTTGTGTGCTGCAGACCAGGACCAAATATAAACTGGAGCCAGCAAACTCAGTTTACCCTCTGTGTCTAGCTACATCCAAATCAAAAATGTAAATACTTGGATATTCTAGTACTTCCTGAAGTGGGAACTCAAAAGTGAAAATGAAATACCATAAATTACTTCCCATAAGAGCACTGGAATCATTAAAGCTTTCCTTACTAAATGGCAAAGCAATAATGGTAGTACTTTAAAATCCTTGTAAAGTAACTACACAGCTGGCAGAGTCATTTCTGTTGATACCATGTCTTGAGATTTTTCACCTCTTGTTTTCCAGACTGTTCTCCAGGGGATTATTTTGCTTCCCCTCCGTTTCATATGCATCGTATTCATTTTACTGCTAGCTTGGTTGTCTGCATCAATCGCAACTTGCTGTCAGCCTGGAAGAGGATTTCTGCCACTGAGAGGATGGAGAAGGTGAAAAAGTGACCAATATTTGTGAAAACTAAGCTTATTTTTTTTCCTAATAAGACAAAACTTTTTTTTTCCTTTCACTCCTCCTTTTGATTAAAGAGTGTTCCTTAGGATTTTTTTACCCATTTCTATGAAGCAGATTTTTAACAAGTGTATTTCACAACAATGGTGTAAATGGTATTTTTAAATAGGTAGATTTTTTAGTTGTCTTGAGACTAAAAAAAATGAAATTATAAAAACATTTATAGATTATCTATAAACCAGGACTTACTTAAGTAATAATCCTAGCAGTAATTCATTAAGCAAGTATTTTTGTAATATGACTTAGGCTAAGCCGTTGTGTAGCCTTTGTCATCCCTGCTATGCTATGTTTCTATGACAAAATTAGCTTTGACAGCTCTCTCAGCTGCATTGCCCTTGAAGTGGTATTTCACAGCTGCTTCTGTGGGTTCTGGGTTTCAGTCACTCACTTCTGACCTCAAAGTACTGAAGTTCCCTTCTAGCCACGATGCACTGCAGCTGCAGGAGAAGGAGGAGGAGACACGGGAGGTGAATTCTAACAATACCAAAAGGTTAGGGAGAGTCCCATGAAAGGAACGTGTCCCCTACTGTGGAAATAGGTTCCAGTAAGAAAACATTGTCATTTAATCTTTCTTGTTTAAAACTGATAGTAAAAAACCAGTATCTATAATATAATCTATAACATAAATTCTTACAAAAAGGACATTAAATCTGCTAATTACTCCCCTCACAATAGTGTTATGGTACAATGCCATAAAATATGTCATGAGAAATAGAGTACCTGGGAAGAGGGTTTCACAAGGTCCTGTACATTGCCTTATCTTCCATCATGAAAAGGTGATGTCCCCTTCCCTACTTGCCCTTTAGCCCTACATTCTGCTGGTGGGGAGCATTGCTACCCTGTGTGGGGCCCCATTGCTGGTTAGACCTAGGAAATCTGTTAGGGGCATTTCTTTTAAAGTATAAAATGAATACTGACTGTAAGCTGGATGATATTTTTGTGTTTCTGTTTACAAGGAGGATGATCCAGACAACCCTCTCCAGCCTGACTCGTATGGCATACTTCGTGATGGGATTCCAGGTTAAAGTGAAAGGAAAAGTAGCGAGTCTGTCAGAAGCCCCAATCTTTGTTGCAGCTCCTCATTCAAGCTTTTTTGATGCCATTATTTGTGCCCTGACTGGGATGCCATCAATAGTGACTAGAGCAGAGAATTTGTCAACTCCAGTATTTGGCAGTAAGTATTTATGAAAAAAAAATTGAAAGTTACAAATCAATGACTCAACATTGGGCCAAAAATTTTATTTCCTAGAGTGATTTAAGGGCAGACTTTTAAGCTCTTTAGCTTCCAAAGGTACAAATTATTTCCAGTGAAATTCCTGTGACATGTTATCTTTCTGAATTGGTAAAAATGCCTAGAAATTATGCTGTTTCTTTTCAGGTATGAAATAGAATATAATTTTGAACTTGTTTTATAGTGAAAGCATGTTTTGCAGCTGCTCAAGTTGGAAGCTTTCTCTTTAATTCTCCCAGCAGTAGCTCAAAAAAATCTGTTCCACTGCTGTCTTTTAACAGTGTGGCCCATAAATGTGATTGAAGGTTATTTCAAAACAGACCCAAGCTACAGGAGTCTGGAAAATACCACATCTATAAGATTGAACTTGCAGGCACTGTTATGGATTTTTTTAACGAGAGCAAGACCAGGAAGGAATAAAAGAGGAGTTACTCAAAAAGGAAATGCAGGGAATGGAAAAGATCAGATGAGTCATGCTTCTATTATTTTCTCCTCCTTCTGGCACAAAAAGAATCCCCCTTTGCATTATTGCTAGAATCAGCTGTAGACTTTCTGCTGGCTATACAACAACTCAGAAATAAACACAGTAGGCAAAATAGCAAGTGTTTTTGTAGAAAAGAAATGAACAGAGGCTATATTGATTTTAGCTTAAAAGAACAGGATTGGGGCTGAGAAGATAATTCTTTGCCAGGCTTCCCATCACAAAGGTCCACATTCTGGTTTAGACTTCTGATTAAATGAGGGGCTTTTATCTGTAATTTACATTGAAGCTGTGCATGCTTTGTAATGGAAAAGGGAAGGCTAAAACTACATTTTGGGTGCAGTCTGCATAAGTTAGGCCTGAGCATTGCCCATGAGCTGAGCCAGTCAGGTCACTCTATTAGAATGGTGTGGAAATGCTTAGTGAAAAATAACAGCAATATTATTAGAATGTGTTTGGGTGAATTTTGCATGTTTATATCTACTGTAAAGCTCCTCAGCTGCCAGGCTGGGTAAATCTTCTGTGTCTTACTTCCCATTCTGCAGAAAGAGAATAATAACACTCTTATCAGTGTAGTCTGAAAGTTGTTTGTGTGGAGTCTGTCTCCTAGTATATGAATAACAAGTTTTTGCTGTAAGGAGGCCTTGAACCCATGTGTTTTCTAAGCACTAGTATAACACAATTTTTGTAAAATCTGTTTCACAGCAATTTTAGGATCCCTTCAGCCTGTAGCAGTTTCTCGTCAGGACCCTGATTCACGCAAGAACACGGTTGCTGAGATAACCAGACGGGCATTATCAAGAGGCCAGTGGCCACAGGTAATAAATACACTGCTAACTTCTCTTCTATGATGTATTCCTATTCCCTGTCCACTGTGCATCACAATAGCACAAGTGACCAGCTGGATAGGATTCTTAAAATGTCCAGAAATTAGGTCAGCTTTCAGGTATATCACTGGGTTAAGAAGGGAAAAAATTCGTGTCCAGGAGGAGTTTTGTTGTGACAAATGGATCAGGGAAATCTAGCCAGTACCAACTGCTGTTGCAAATGCAGATGCTCTTGACTGTCTGTTTTCCCTTTTCAAGTCTTAACATGCTGCCTTCAGTGTAGCAGATGAATTGCATTGGTGTGTGTGGATCAGTATTTTGAAGCTAGACCATATGGCTGTGCTCACACCAGGTAGAGGATAAGCAGTTGATGAGATGGGTAACCCCGACTGTCCAAGATCAGTACAAACAGTACTTTAGCTCAAAACTTCAGTTTCTCACACAGGGTATAGATGAGATGGAGCTCAGTTCACTCTTCAGGTTAATAATGCACTAAACCCAAGATTATTAGATTGATCTGAGCTGTGGAAGGATTTTGACATGGAAGCAATAGTTACTGCTTCTGCAGTGTTTCCCATGGTCATTCCTCAGCAGCAAGCTGCTGTTCTGCTTCCAGGTCCTGGATGGCTTTCCATCTGGAAGATCTAATGGGGCGGGGGCTGATCAGGAGGAAGGAAAGTGTTGAGGCAGCAGCTCTGCTGCTTATGAGAAAAGCAGAGGCCTGGAATGGAAATCCATATCCTTTGGAAGAAGAAAGACTGAGAGCAGTTGTGCATCGACTGACATCTCATTTGGGAGTGCCTTTGTGCTTTCTTCTTGTTGCATTGACTCTGGTCTCACATTGCCTTCAGATACTACAAATAGGATGTCATTGCCACGCTGCTGGACAAATCTAGTCAGTGATGATATAAAGCCTTTCTCCAAACATCCCACATTTGTGTATAAACACATGCTTTGTGTTTTGAATTACCTCTTGACTTGCTTTCTTATTTACTAATTTACTTTTACTTATTTTCTGATTTGATTAAAATAAAAACAGAAAGTGACTGGTTCAGTAGCTGAAGTCACAAGGTCTTTTTAGTCATAGTTGGGTACCCCCTAAATGACTAAGAAAAATCAACTTTTCTTTCATTTACGTTCCAGTGAGTGGCTTTTGAGGAAAACTAAGAGGCAGGTGAAGGTGATAGATTTCAGTAGGAGGCATCTGTGACAGCTAGACCTGCTATTTACTGCTCTACTTCCTGAACAGTCTCTAGAAAGAGACCATTCAAGTAGGGCAGACCATCACTTGCCATTTTTTTTGTAATGGCATTATTTACACATTTCATACATTTTTACTTCTTAAGTACCTTCTAAAAGCTTTTTTAACATTTAGGGTACTTTGACTCGTAAATATATTTTCTAAGCTGCTCTAAATAATTTTAGAGCCTCCTTTTTTTTTTAATTTGTCAGTTAAACATGCACAGGCTTAGAGACTACACTGGGGCTTATGATTTGTTAAACTGTTATGGACGAATGCCCTGGTAGACCTGATCTCTGCTGAAAGCAGCATAGGGAGAAAAGGGAGATGGGCTCCTGCACCAGGGCTGCACTTGGGATGAGACCTGGATATGTATTGTGGTATAAATAGACGTGAGTCAAGTAATCTGGGAATCTCCAAGACTGAGTCAGCTGTACAGCTGAGGGTGTCACTGAGTGATTCCTAGTCCTGTGCCCTGGCCACACTTTCTGATTATAGGATGTGTCATGGAGGACTGGCTGTAATTTGCTGTGTGCAGTTGCCTCTGTCATACCCTTGAACAGTCTGTGTCCCTTGGGTGTGTCCTTCTGAGGCCTCTTTCACAGCTAGCCTTGACCTGTTCATTCAGACTGCAGTGGGAGCACACCTTGAACACTTGATCCAGACCACTTTGTGCTGGGTTGTTTTTAGGATGCTGCTTATGATCTTGTAGTGTTGTGAAAAATTCAAAGCTTGTGTTCCATAGGGGGCTGGATTCAGTGTGTCACATTGCAGTTCACCGTGCACTTCATGCACTATCTCAGACACTAATTCAGAAATCTTCTGGGTGTTGGTGTGTCTGAGTAACTGGGGTTCAGAGGCTGCTGTGGTGTGTAATGCCTTCAGAGCTCTGCCTCACAGCACATGCCTTCTCTGCCTTTTGCTCTGCTGCTCAAGCTGTGATCTCATCACAACTGGCATCTCACTGATAGCATCTCTGCCTGTAAATGCCCAAGTACCTCATGCACTTCCTTTCAGCCCAGACTCCTATATTTATACACCCAGCAGCTCAATAAGGAACTGCTGTCAGAGGAACATTTCTATTATTACTAACACTAAAATTACAAGTGAAACCCTTAAAGCCTTTTGTACTGTATTTCTGAACTGATAAAGGCCTTTCCCCAGAACTCCTTTCTTAGAAAGCATTGGTTTCCAAATCAAGATGAACCAGGTTAATAATACTGTGAGCATCCTTCATTAATATGTTTGTTTCCTTTGGAAGCAGTAATGATATTCTTGTAATACAGTACAACAGGTCACAGAGCTTGCATAATGTCAGCTTGTGCATAACAGATACTGAAGTATAATCCTTTTATGAAATACATGTGTTTGTATGTATTTTTCTCTCTTTTTAAATCCAAGATTCTGATTTTCCCAGAAGGCACCTGCACAAACCGATCTTGCCTGATCACATTTAAACAAGGTGAGAGATTTTATCCCATTGTTGTTGGAAAGAAATATGTGATATTAATTTGATAGTTGTAGTAAGGACTGAACTTGTGAAGGTACATCATCCACAACAGCACTGTAGTAATCCCTTATATTCTTAAAGTTTCAGTGGCAATAAACCCAGTCTTTTACATTAGTCAGCTTACTTCTCTGGTTAGTGCTATTGTGTAGGATGCAAAACATCTGTGACTTATATGATTAGTTAGGGAGGGTTTTTCTGGGTACAGTTTTCATCTAATTTATTTACTCAGAAACTCAACTGTGATTGTTATGAGATGAATGTATGAACTTTTATCTCAGCTAACAGTTGGGCTGTCCTAGATTCCTGTAAATTTGCCATGCAAGACTCAGCAACCAAGTTACAAAATGTCTTTTGGCAGTGCTTAGCAAGGCAGGACAACAAATCATTTTTAACACAGAAATATACTTCATTGCATCACTGATTGTTGTGCTGCCCTTCAGTTAAGAAAGGAGAGCAACCTGACTTTTAACTGTCTTGGGTAGAAGTGTTTCAAAACCATTACTGTGTGCTCTGATCTGTATCACTTGTAATGATCAGAACACAGAGTGATGCAGGAAATGCTCAAAAGCCTTGTGAGCATGTCATCCTTTGAAATTAATGCCTGTCAGTGGGGAGATAATGCAAAGAAAATGAGTTTGAACAGTCCAGGGATCTTAGGCAGCTTTCTCCTTGAGATGGAGCCGAACCCTTTTCTGTCCTGATATCTTGCTGGTCGTGCTGCTGATTTAAAAACAATTTAAAAAGCAAAGACCCAACCTACAATATACAAAAAACCCAAATCAAACAACAAACAAAAAACTGAAGTAGAACACTTCTCATTCTCCTTGCGTTTTTAAAATTGTCTCCTTCCAGATACTATTGTCTGAAATAAATCACTTAAAGCTCCTAATTGCTGTATTAAGCTTAGTTGTAACAATTAGTTCTAATTTGTGGCTGCAGGTGCCTTTGTTCCACGAGTCCCTGTCCAACCTGTGTTACTCCGATACCCCAACAAGCTGGTGAGCAGAACCTTCTTCTGTTACTAACTAATAATACAGAAGGCAAAAGCCTGACTTAAGTGGTACCTACAGTAAATACTTTGCATTGTCACTGGAGAATATATTGTCCTGAGCTTTAGCATGGAAGAGCTCCTGGAAGTAGCCTGGCTTCCCAAGTGTCACCATGGTGTAGTTGCTATTCTGAGTGAAAAATAACTTCTGGGCTTCTTAGCTAAAGAGGGGAGACAGGAAAGTATTGCAGCGGAAGTTGGAAACTTCCTGCAGCACCGCAGAGCCTGTGCTTTGAAGTCTAAAATGGACACAACTTCCCTATTAGTCATCATTTTTTGGTTAACCTCAAGATAGCCTTCCTGCAAAGGGGCTTGCAAAGTTTCTGAACAGAAGCAAAGCTGAGCCTTGCATTACATCCAACAGCCCTCCTCAGGAGAGCAGCTTTGCTGATGTTCTTTTCATGCAACATTTATTGTGCAGCTCCACTTTACTGCACTTGTAAGGATGGGACCTTTTCAACTCTTTTAAAATTACCTGGTCATCCAACAAATCCAGAAAAGACCAAACTTTCAGTTCCTAATATTTTGTTTGGATTAAAAATATGGTTGCTATTGTTGTTATTTGCAAAGACTCCTTTGTGTAATCCTTTTACAAGTGAATGTCAAAAGTGAACCACTCAAGGAGATTGGTGTCACATTTCACTGATAAGATTTAAGAATCTGCCAGTACACACTGTAAAAATAAGAAGTAATAAACACAGAGAAAGAGGAAAAAAAAATCAAAGGACAAGCATGATAAATTATGCAGAAATGTCCTTAAAAACTAAATGAGACATATTTATGAGAATGCCTCTCTAAAGGGACTAGTAAGGCCCACTTACTAATTTTTCTTTTCCCTACTTCTGTTTGTTTGGATGAGAGTAAATGATTTACAATATCTAACTAACTATAAATGTTACTCCCAAGTGTTTATAAAAGTCTGCCATGCTTATTTCCAAATTTTTAAGGCAAGGAATCCTATTTGCCTTTACACCTTTATTTATTTTCACTACAGGCCTATAAATACATCATCCGCTTTTACTAAACTTGTCCCTGTTTTAAATTGTAACTTACGTGCTCGCTAATTTTCATCTGGTTTTGTCATACATTTCTGTGTTTTATTTTTTCCTTAGGATACTGTGACCTGGACATGGCAGGGCTATTCATTGTAAGTTTCTTAATCCTACTGAAAATTACATACAGAATTTTTTCCCCTGTTGCTAAACAGTCTGCCAAACAGATTCCACTAAGCCAAGACACATGTTCTTCTAGATCTGTTTTTATGAGGGGGAAGTACCTGGGGATAATGCTGTCATACAGTAGATTTCATATCTGAATGGCTAGAGAAGAAAGGGGTTAACAAAGGAAAGTATTATTTCCAGTTCCACCCCTCTTTTTTTTTTCATTTTCTCCTGATTCACACATTACACTAGAACAAAGGAAAGGGAAGTATTAAAGAACCTTCACAACTGCACTGAAAATATGTCTGGAAAATACTTTTCACTTTACAAACATTCATTAAAATGTGCATTTTCAGAATCCATATACCACATTTTCATGTGGAATATGTAGTGTATCTAAGTACAGTAAGGCAGCTAATTTTGAAACACATCTGGACTAGTGGAGCAGATCATAAGCACCTTTTAAGCTATCTTTTTAAATACATGTGTGTGTGTAATAATATATAATCCTAACATCTGCACACTTAGACAGTGGGCATGATGAAAATGTCTATTTCGGTTTCCCAGATTTTTGCTCTTAGTACTATTGCTGATACATTAATCAGCATATTGAGAGTAATGAACATTGCAAATTCAGTGCATACTACAGATTTCCTCTATGGAGGATTTACACTGAAAGATTAAAATAGAGCTTTATCTTCAGTTATGAGAGATGGAGTAGGACTAGGCAATGATGTGAAATCAGAGGTGTTCCCATGGGAGGGAGGAGGCTGCCCATTGACTCAGAATGGGGAAATGCTCTAAGCCTGGTGGCTGGATGGTGAAGGCTCAAATCAAAACCTGTGAGCAGGTGAAAGGAACTGCTAAGCAAAATCATGAGGAGAGAAGGGATGGATGGAGAAGAACCCATAGATTCTTAACAAAACTAACTGGAACCAGGAGAAGAATATTCCCTGCACAGACAGGCAGATCACAAAATGCAGAACCTGTCTCACTCCTTGTAAAACTTCCTGGATATTGCGGCCAGGACGGGACAGTACCAGTCTCCTTCTCAGAAACCTCCTGACACAGTTCCTCCTTTCACTTACTACTTCTCTCTTACTTTTGTGCCTTGCTGGGAGGAATACCTGATGTTATGTGTTAGAACATCAAGCATTAGGAGTGGACACATGCAGAAGATAGATAGGATCCCATAGGTTCTCTTGCTTTTTCCCTTTTCTTTTTTATTTTGTCCAAAACACAAACAGAAAAAGACTGCTTGAAAGTTTTCTGTTATACCTGCTGTAATGATCAAATGTTAATTTCTGCCTAAAAATCACAGTGAAAACAGCAAGTCAGAAGTGACTGTGCTTATCCTCTGTAGCAGTTTCTTCCTCCCCCTAGCTTATCCTAAAATATGTGACTTTTTAAAAAAGCACTGATGGTCCTGACCCTACTGGCACTTCATTAACACATCTGTGTGAATGTTACTATAATTTGCAAAATGACTAGCAAATACTAACAAATCCAGTTCTGCATAAGGAAGTTACTGTCTATTTTGCAGCTGAGAGAATAAAAGATAAAGCTACTTCTCAGAACCAAAGCTCTTAAAGTTTAAAATCCAGTGTCCATGGACCTCCTTAAAGAGAGGGAGACGTTTTACTGGTCAAAGAGCTGTGCAGCATTGTTAATGTGCATGAGAGCAGTTGCCTGCCCTGTGAGCAGACAGCAGCTATATTCAGAAGCCGTGTTAGAAAAAATGCAAAAAGTAACTTTTTTGGAAACTTCACTGCAAGGTGCTTAAAAACCTTGCTTAATATTGGCTTTGGTTCATTGTGCTTTAGAAAGTTTAATCTACTGACATGCAAATACTTTTGTTTAAAATAAGTAAAATTTATTTTTCTTCCTCTTTGCCTGCAGTAAAGAGCTGTGCGTAATGACACTATGTCAGATCTTCACAAGATTAGAAGTTGAGGTAAGAATTGGAAATACTTCTGTACTAAGATTTAGCAGCCAGGGAAATTCTGCTTTTATAAATGCATTATTCACATTAATAGTTATTTTTAGTGAACAATAAACAAATGTCTCAGAAACAAGAACAAGCATCACAGTAAGTAATAGATTTAATTTGTTGTCCATATGTATCTATCATTCTGATGAGTTTCTAAGACAGCTTCTAGAAATGTCTTTATTTTTGGAGCATTATAAAATCACTGTTCATTATCACCACATGAATTCTCCAGATGTTAAAACTAAGAACTAACATACATTCTGTCAAAGGTAACAGTTTCTTTTTCCCACCTCCCCATTTTTCTGATCCCTTCAAAGTAACCTGCTCTTCCTCACCGTCTCCCCAGACTGGACTCTTAGATTTCTACAACTTAGAGCTCAAGTGCTTGTCCTGAGCCTCATATAAGAAACCAGTTCCCTTGATCATTAAAATCCACTGCACAGCACAGAGACAGATGGACGACCCTGAAACAACACCCACACTTCTTAATGTGAGCACCCATGCTCTAACTGCTCCCTGTCAAAGAGGCAACTTTCAAAACACATTCCTTACCAGACCACAAAGGCTTGTCAGTGTGGTCTAAGTTGGTTTAGGAACCTGAGGAAGGGGAGAAAATTACACGTTTTGCTGTTTATTTGCAAAACACTGAATTTAGCAGAGTCCAAAGGTTTGTGAATACAAGCAGTGTTGTTGCTGCTAACAATTGGCAATGTAGTCTGTGTTGTGGAGCAATGAAATTCATTTTAAGAGAGCATCTTGTTGCTGTATAGTGCATGCATTAGACACATATTTGTAGAAGGTGTAATCAAGATATAATTGTCCTAATAATTTTGTTCAGTAGGGCATAGCTATGTGATTTATATACGTGGGAGCAAGAAACAGTTAATGTAGCCCTTCCAATAGAAGGAAGAGCTTTGTTTTCCCCTGCTTCAGAACAGAACTCAAACTTGGTTGCTAGAAAATAAATTTCGTGTTCCAAGAGATGAAACTGAAACATGAAAAAATTTGCAGTTTTCACAGCAGCATGTGTCCCCAAAATGAAACTAATTTCTCAGTGTCAGTGCAAGAGCCTTTCAGTTTCTGAAAAGAGAAGGGACACATTTTCCTGTGGAAGGAGGGAATCCAACTACTCCTTTTAGGAGTGGACATTTCTGTTGCTGTCCCATCCTGTGAGCAAGTAGCCTCTCCACTCCCATCAGTCTTGCACTGCCTCTGCCTGCTGTGCAGGAGCAGTGATGGGCTCCAGGGCTGTGTGTCCGTGTCCAGTCCAGCTCTAACACACTGGGAAATTGAACATGAAACTGACACTGGCCGTGAGGTTTAGGCTGCAAAAAATACAGCATTTGGCAAATTCCCTAAGATGAGAGACTAGGTCACAAGCAGATCAGAGAAATATTTCTGCTGCTGAAAGAGGTATGAAGAATTTTTCTTACAGGACTGAGTTTGACTGTGAAGATGTACTTGACACTCTCCAGGAGATAAGCAGCTGAGGGTATGAGATCATGCAGCCATTGCAGGAGGTCAAGAAACCAAATTCTTGCTCTTCAGCTGTGGTTTCTGGCAAACAGGTTTTATGAATAATTGTTGAGGTTTTTTTTGAAGGGGATGAAGGTGGTGTTTAAGCTGCCAGGAATTTACGTAGCTCTGTGAGCAAGAGCTCAGCCTCAAGTGAAGTAATGACCACTTTGAAAACTGTGACCATGTTTGCATAGATAAACCCAGAGTTACAACTTCATCTGACCCAGTGGTAACAGGGTTTTCTGTGTACTGTGTGCCTGTGCTTTCTCAGTTTGAGTCGTGTGGCTTCTGAAGGGGAGCTGTAATAGCCAGGGACCTATTTCAGACCTTGAACAAAAGCTGGCAACTGCTTACAGAAGGAATGATATCTCAAATATTCCTGTGAGCAGCTGGACCTCTCTCTTCCTTACATGGGAGACAACTTTTAATTATAAACAGAAAATAGTTATGGTTATTTGACAGATAACCAATTCCATAAACTCACTGGTTTTAATCATAAAGAGAAAGCATTCCTTAAAAACAAACATTAAAATGCTGTTCAGGACAAACTGTGTTACAGTTAGCACTATAATAATGCATCACCAGCAACTGCAGTATAAAGCAATATAATTAAGAACTTTCTTCCAATGAACTATGAGCAACACCTCATTTTTGAATTGTTGTATTCTAGGAATTAAGGGCAGGGTGCAGAGCAGAACTCAGACAAATGATAACCATAGCTGGGAAAAGACACAGTAAACAGGGCTGTGAGCAAACACTGTAGACTGAAGCAGAAAGGGCAAAGCACTCCTCCGCACACACTACTTTGCAAACAGGTGCTGGTTCATGCCACAATAGATAGTAGTTCATCTAGAGGCTATTTTAGTGAAAAGGTACTTCCAACTTCTTACATATTAATACTGAATCCTCGATAGTAAACATTACCATTTAGATAACTAGGGTGTTTCCTAGGTGTGGGAGCAGAGGGGGTTATTGGGATTTTTTACCTTCTCCTTGGAGTTCCAAAATTGTATCCAATTAGTGTGCTACTTACAACTGAGAACTATGATTCCTTAATGTTTTTGTCATGGGGGAATAATATACAGGAAACTTATCAGTCACATGCTGGCAGATACAATTAACAAGTACGAGGTGGGACTGCAGTGTGTATTTAAAAGCATTAATACTGTCACATACACTAGCCCAATATATAACATCACTTAAAAAGGATCTTTGAAAAGAAATGTGCAGTATTTCAAACTCACATTCTTACCAGTGCAGCATTTAATCTTCTAACTAAGTATATATTTATTAATTATACTTTCCTTCTTTGGGGGTTGATTTCACATATTAAAGAAGCTTCTACCAATCCTTAAGAGGTAGTTTTGCAATTTTGTGTGATGAGGGCAGAAGAGCCTGAGCAGTTTCTAAGGTGGCTGAGACCTCTAGCGCCCAGTCCTTTCATTGCATGGCTGATGTTTTTCTCCTGTTCTCCCACACTCAAACAAAAATGAGAAATCGCTCATGTTCCTAATGAAGTAGTAACTGTTGAATTGATTGGATAACTCATCCCTTTCAGTTTCTGCCTGTTCATGTTCCTACTGAGGAAGAAAAGAATGATCCAATTCTTTTTGCCAACAGAGTCCGACAAACCATGGCAAAGTAAGTAACTGATCATCAGTAAAACCTTTGATAACTGTTTTTTCATATCCAGTAATTCCACATACAGCCTAGCCATAAAGTACAATTTAATTAAGTCCCAGGTACTATATATAGGAATTGCTCTAGATTTTCACTAAGAGGTGTCAAACTCCTATACTAGACTACCCTGATTGTTTTTACATGGAGCATAAAGAAGGTTGTCTTACATTGGAACATAGTATGTTCAATTCCTAGAAAACTGGAATAAAATGATCTCTTCTTGCTTGGCAAGGATAAGTGGGTGGTGGTTTGTTCATCAACGTTACTGGGCTGCATTTACAAGATGGTCAATCTTAAAACCTCCTGGTGCTGCTGCCATAACGTAGTTTCCCGGTGTGGTTTCACAGTTTCATGAAACGTTGTGTATTACTGTGTCCTACTTGCAGCAGTGCAAGAATGAATTGCCATCTGTTTCACATATCAGAGAAGGGAAACCATCAACAAAATGTTATTTTCATGTAAGAAATTAATTTTGCTTTTTTCCTTAATTTTATTTCAGTGCTTTGAATGTGCCAGTCACAGATCACACTTTTGAAGATTGCAGACTGATGATTTCAGCAGGACAGTTGACTTTACCCATGGAAGCTGGGCTAGTGGAATTCACCAAAATTAGCAAGAAACTCAAGTAAGGGAAGTTTTATCTCTTGGTAGCATAATTACTAAAATGCTGCAGGTGTTGATGGCCATCTGCCAAAGGTTAAATAACCAGACAACAGACTTGGCCATGTGTAATACAGTGTATTTATGCATACAATTTACGTAAATTACGAGGAAGTCAGAGATGAGGAGCATCCCAGTAAAGACTAATCCCAAGTAATTTTTGTCACCAGTCTTGCAGGAGGAAAGATTGCTTTCACCAAAGGGGGAGAAAAGTAGAGCAGTACCTATTTTAAGCACTTGATGGTGATACTGGTGGAAATTTAAATTGCTTTAGTGGTGAGGCAGTGGCAGCTTGTGGCAGGAAGTAAAAAACCTTCTTTCCAACCTGAAACTTCAGCTCACTGTTCTTAGTTCTACTGTGCAGCCGTGTGTTGTCACTAGTGATGTCAATTTTTTTCTGTCTGAATACAGTGGAATCTGAGGGCTGAGCCATGTAACCATACTCCATCAAATAATCTGGCATGGCTGTGGTGAAATCTGAATGTATCCAATAAATCTTGACATATTACGTATGTGCTGTATATCCATTTATAGAACTCCATCTGGAATGGTTAGATGGCAATCCTCATTGTTCTCACCGAGGTGCAGAGGTATATTTCTGCAGAGATCTGACAGTTCTGAGGCTCTAGCAATGCTGGTGTTTGGGTAGAGAGTTGGCTAATGGAGCTGAGACCTACTCCCTTCTTCCTGTCAAGGAAATACTTACCCTAGAGCAAGATGCAGCAAAGTATTGCTACACCTGCATTTATGATAATGAAAAGCTCTCTGCTTTTTAGCCTAGTAATTGGACAGACAGTTCTAGGTTTGGGAAGTTATTCTGTGGAAGTCTGACATACCCAAGCATAGAACTGCCTGCTTTTAATATTAATAACCAGAGGGAGCAGTCCTTAATTACTGATTTAAAGTAAAATATCTGGTCTGAAGTACATCATTAGAAATGCTGTACAGCCATGCCCTGTTTGGCAGTTTTTCATCTTTGAACATTAATAACTCCTACTGAAATTCCATCTGTCCAAGAACTGCAGTATAGAAATATCTCCTCTCTCTCATGTTTGCATAGCCTAAAATGGAATCATGTCAGAGAGCAGTTGGATACTTTTGCTGCTATTGCAAGTGCTTCCAAAGGGGGAAGAATTGGAATTGAGGAGTTTGCAGAGTACTTGAAGCTGCCTATTTCAGATGTCCTCAAAGAGCTGTTTCTACTTTTTGACAGGGTGAGTAATTGGTTAACTGACTTGTTGACAATATTTTGTTAGAAATCACATACCAAAAGGATATTTATTCTCTTGGTTAATACCTTCTGTAAGCAAGGTAGGTGGCTCTTACAGTTTTGTTCCTAAGTTTCAGTGGAGAAAACATTCATCCAATATGCCTTGTGAGATGACAGCCAGTCCTTGGGCCAAGTTGCTGCACCAGTAGCAGACAATACTCTTCATGCTGGTAATAGCTGAGTATTTTCTTTTGCTGACTGCAGATTTTGATCTTATGTGCATTTTGATAGCTTAGTTAGCCATTGTAATTAATTAGATAATTTAAGGCAGAGTGAAGCTAACTGGAGTGTTAACTGGAACACTGGAGTGTTCCTGCGGTGCTTTTGAAGAGTGCTGTTAGACTTTACAGGGACTTCTCTTGCTTCTCTCGAGCCATAAAGGGGGCAGTGTGTTAACATGATCATTTAGGCTTAACCCCTAGTCAGTGCTAATCTCTCCAATCTTCTACTTCTCTTGGAGGATGGCAAAAATGGCTCTGTTTCTCTTTATACCAGAAGCATCAATGACTAGGGAACAGATAGAATTAATCTTACTTCTAGGCCTCCATATGTGCTACAGTGCACACAGCCTGCAAATGCCTGTGGACTGGAGGCTTTCTCTCACCATAAGAGCTTTCCCAATTCACCCTCACTCTTCCTGATCAGTTACCCTTAGCAGTACACCTGTCCTTGGGAGTCCATTGTATATCCAGATTTAAACTGTTCCAGGATTTTTCCACATGAAAAGTTTTTACAGGCTCTAAAATAGGAAAGAGTCAAGTATATTTCCTGAACTGCTGAATATCTTGAAGCTGTAGCAGAGCTAGGTACTCATTCTTTTGTCATTCCTGCCTTCCTATCTTGTACCATTGGCTCCTGAGGCATGTAGTCTGAGTCCTGAAGCACAGTACCTACATCAGAAATGTGCTGTGGCAACCAGAGTAATTAAGGGCAATCATACTCTTTTCACTTTCTTTATATGGTGCAGCATCAATGACTAGAACTAGCAAAGTAATGCTCAATTCACTAAAAATTTGAGGGAATAAAGGATTGTGAAAACAAGTGCAAGGCTGCATTCATCTTTAAGGAGATCAGCACAACTGAGGAACAATCATGCTCATCTAACAGGGCAGGGCTGTTTTCAAATTGCTTCAGGTATGAGCACAGGCATTCTGAGACTTCTGCTTTATGGATTTCAACTTAATTTGTTTTTTCTCTGAAATAGTTCCTCAAATCACATAAACATAACAATGCAAAGAAGAAAAGAAATAGAGGCGTATCAACACGTGACAGAAACTAGCGAGACGTAACTGGCAGCCAGAGACATGCACAGACATGGTGCAGTCTGAGCATGCAGATAAGCTGTGTTTTGCCCACACCCAAGTCAGACACAAGGCAGCTTCGGAGAGCTACAGAACGCTGGATCTCCGAGTAACTAGCTTCAAAAATCTTCACCATGTTCCTTGCTAAAGCCTTGCTGAGCGGAGGAAGTGGTAGTAGTCGTGGAGGAAGCCTTGCACGTGGCCTTGGAGGGCTCCTAACAGGAGGTGGAGGTGCAGGGAATATTGGGGGACTTGTTGGAGGTCTCGTTAACTTTATAAGTGAAGCGGCAGCGCAATATAATCCAGAGCCACCTCCACCTCCTCGCAATCATTTTACAAATGTGGAAGCTCAGGAGAGTGATGAGGTCAGACAATTTCGTCGCCTGTTTGCCCAGCTGGCTGGAGATGATATGGAAGTGTGTGCCACAGAGCTGAGGGACATCCTGAACAAAGTCCTTTCCAGACACCAAGACTTGAAGACGGACGGCTTCAGCTTGGACACGTGCCGTAGCATGGTCGCCGTCATGGACAGCGATGCAAGTGGCAAACTGGGCTTTGAGGAGTTCAAGTATCTGTGGTACAACATCAAGAAGTGGCAGTGTGTGTACAAGCAGCATGATACTGATCAGTCAGGCACTGTTGGGAGAGCCCAGCTGCCGAACGCCTTGAAGGCTGCGGGGTTCCACCTGAACGAGCAGCTGTGCCGGGTGATTGTGCGCAGATACGCCGCGGACGACGGCAGCATGGATTTCAACAGCTTCATCAGCTGCCTGGTGCGCCTGGACAGCATGTTCAGGGCCTTCAAGTCCCTGGACCAAGATGGAAGTGGGCGCATCAAAGTGACCATTGAAGACTGGCTGCAGCTGACCATGTATTCATGAAGGTGTGGCAAAGAAGCAGCTTTGCGTGGAAGATACACGTGGAGGACTGCAATCCTCTGCTATACAATTGTAGTCTTTGCCTTTAGTCTTTCTAGGACAGGTGTAGCTAGAGGTAGATGGCTCAGTCTCAAGTGTAGTGATTCCTCTTGTGCATGCACTAGTCTGCTTTTCTGAGGGTTTTGTGTAGATTGTTGATTGGGGAGTTGCATAAGTCTGCCTTCAGAAAATTCTAGACTCTAAGGTTAGGGAACATATTGGAAAGATCAAAGCTTAGTTACTTTTCCATGTAAAGTGGCTTGTATACGAGTATGACTATTATATAAAAAAGCTCCTAAGTTTGGTGTTGATGTTGCTGTTCTGATTTGTCAGCAGTCACTAAGCTGGAATAAAGGCTGTTTGCCTGAAGGCAGTCACTGGTGGAATCTGGTGCAGTTATTTCTAACAAGGGGAAAAACATTAGAGTTGCAATAACTGTAATAATGATCAGTGAACTTACATAATCATTCCATTTCCTTTCTACTTGTGTTTTTTCATGCTTGGCTGCTGAAGCAAAACCTCAGTGATACTGTCAGTTCTATCTGGTGGCCCGGACAAAATTGACGACTTACACGAGGCTACTTTTGCAATTATCATCTCCTCCTTACAGTTCTATGAACTAGTCTTTTCTCTATTTCCTTCGAGCCTTAACATAGTTATAAAGCAAACAACTTAAAATACTGCATTTATATTTAGAGGTACTTGAAATAATTATGCAGTCACATAACAGACAGCCAGCCAAAGTCAACCGCTGGCTATCTGAGTGAAATTTCATCGGAGTGCAGCGTCCTACTCAAGGTAGTTATGCAGTTCTGGCTAAGATGTCAACTTCTGAGTAAAAAAAAAAAAAGTAATAACGTGAACTGTTAAAGGTACATTTCTTTCAATTAAGGATTACTTTGTTGATCAAAACAGCTCTTGCACAAGAGAGATCTCTTGGCAAGGCTTTGCTGCTTTAAACGAAAATTGTCTTGGGTGTGTGCAAGCTGGCTGGAGCATGAAAAGATGAGTTAAATAGGCAGCCTGGCACTGGAGGCAGTCTCCAGATGTGAGAGTCCTCATGCCCCTGCCCTTCCCCAGGGACACAGCAGTGACTCATTGAGAAATACCACACAATACCTGCAGGCCATCTGCATGTTAATGGGGTGCTGTGGTGTGGTTTGGTCTGTAAATTTCCATAGCTTTGATTTCTAAATCTTGCACTTATATTTGGCAAAGAGCATTTTTCAAATTGATGAGATATCCTTCCTGGTATACTTGCAGAAACCTTTTACTTGAAACTAACTTTATAATTTGTGCCCAGACTTTTTTCCTCCTGCACTTTGTTTAAAAGTAAACAGAAAAATATTGATATTGTCCCAGAGAAAAGAGGCCAGTTCCTTCCTAATGGCATTCAGCCTCCTCCCAGTTCTTCAGTGGAAAAGCACTCAGTTATCTGTTGTGCCACTTAGTGCCATTTGGGCTCTGAGTAATAGAAAATTGAGCAGGAGGTAAAGTGTGATACCTCCTCGAAAGTATTGATGCAGTAGTATTTTAAACTTTATGCTGCATCTGCCTTGCAGTCCCTGTGCAAAACTAATGGAGAATGCTTATGACAATGTAACTTTCTTGTTTTCCAAAGTCTAAGATTTACAGTATTATAAAAAAAACAACAACAAAACCCCAGTTACCATAGGATGCTATAGGGAAAACAGTAGCAGAAAGCTGGCTTCCTTAGAGAAACCAAGAGTTGTTAAGGTTACATTATGTTTTGATTGTTTTGTGCAGCATAACTACAAATACCAAAATTCTGATGTTCTACTTTGCCATTTAGAGAACTGGAGCTCAGCTCACATGTTGCTTCCTTAAAATATTCTTGGGTACATAGGCTGCAAACAGTCAGATATGCATAGAAAGACAATGGCAAATGCTTTTTGCTGTGGTGTTACACCAGCACTGAAGGTTTTCCTGTATTTTCAGTTTGCCTACCACTTATTTTTCCAGGCAGCAACCCCATCATTTCTACTTAACTAAAGTGCCAGAGCATACGGAAGTTAGTCAGCATCTTAGAGTTTAGTAGAAGTAGTCACAACATGATCTTGCAAGCACAGTAACTCTATTTCCTACTAAAAAGTCTATCAGACTGCACTCAGTTTTGATTACTGAGATTTCTCACTTTAATGAAAGTAATATGACCTCTTTTTTGTCTTTTTTTTCTTGTCATATTTCCATGTGCAGCCACAGCTGTGTTAACTTCTTTCAGAAGTTGCTTTTAATTAAATTATTTTAGTTTACTTCCCAATTCTTTTACTGTGGTACATATTCTTAACTTTGAAAATAAATTAAAAAATATTCTAATCACATCAAATGATCCTTTGCTAAGAATACAGTCTACAAAACAGTCCAAAAATAATATTTTATGGAACTTTGAACAATTAGTATCTACACTCTTGCTTCAGTTGTTTTAAGACTATATTTGTAATATTACACTTTAAAGTTAGATGTGTTATCTCTGAGAACTACAGTGCGGACAAAATACTGAAAATCAAACTCTGCACCACAATGAGAGCACAGATTTGTGAATAAAACTGTGTATGGGACAACATTGTCCTTTTCTAATGATTAAAAACTGTCAAAAGTTATAACCCTTAGACACCCATGGAAGTAACTTAAAGTTTGTATCTTATTTGTATCTTTGCTCAAAAGCTTCCCTCAAATTCACAGGTTTAGGAAGTTCAAGAGGTTCAAAGTCAATCAAAAGATCAATCAAAAAGATTGGTTAGACCATCAATATAAAGAAAATAGCAGTTGTCTATGCAAAAGAGTCCTGCATTGGTTTTGAAGGCTAAATAAAATTATATCTTAGAAGTTTTAAACCCTGTGAAATAGATAGTTTGATTATGACAAGTTAGTAATACTGATTCCTTTATATTATTACATGTATTTTATTAATCAAGAACTATCTCAAAATCTAAATTCAATTTATAAAATCCCTGTTTCATAGCCCCAAAAATTTTCAAAGCACTCTACAGAGCAGCCTTAGTATTATCCCCTGGCATATTGCACTGTTCAGCAGCAGAAAACCAAGAGCAGAAAGGTTAAGGTTGGTGTGCTCAAGTGGACATTAGAAGTTGGTAGGAGAGCCAGAAATAGAATCGTGGTCTGGCTCTTTGCTGCAGATTTACCCAGCAGACCATCCCTCTGTCACTTGGCTGAAAAAGTTTTGTGCTGTTCTCATATGTAGGGACTCCACTTTTTAAGAAAATCTTTTTCTTCTTGAAATGCAAAACACATTATCCACAAAGGGAACTCTGCTTTACACTTCAGTTTGCTTTTAAAACATTTTTGATGCCCTTATTGTGAATACTCAAAGCAGTGAACTACTTGCCATCTCCATTATGCTGTCATTACCTGCTCTGTGTC
Source organism: Illadopsis cleaveri (assembly GCA_013399915.1). NCBI lineage: Eukaryota > Metazoa > Chordata > Aves > Passeriformes > Timaliidae > Illadopsis > Illadopsis cleaveri. The sequence goes on from VXBB01008118.1 coordinate 558,979, forward strand.
CCACCATCTAAAATTTGCAGATGGCTTTTGCCCAGATGGATGTTTCCCAAAATACTCAAGAAACTTCCAGTGTGATGACGGAAACACTACTGATATAAGCAAAGATTTCATCAGGCATCTGCCATTCTCCCTATCTGCAAATATAATGCAGCTTACACAGAATTAATGACAAATCCCATCAAAGCAAGCTTCAAATGTTTTGTTGATGTAGCTTTGTAGTTAACGCATTCAAATGTTCGTTCAGATCAAAACTGGAATTATTACAGAGGTTGTTCCAATGAATTCCTTGCGTTTCTGGCTTAAAACAGTAGGACAGTGCATTGGCTTCCAAATAGCATGTAGTGCAGTGCATAGGCATCAAAAGAAAGCTTTAGATAAACCAGGTAGATTAGATTTGGTTGTCCTTTCACTGACATATATTGTATTGCTGAAGGTTCAAACTCAAAGCAACAGCCTCTCTCTTGGCCTGTTGATTCTGGATTGTTGCATTGGTCTCTGAACCTCAGCAAGTGCCACTGCTGCATGCACTGCTACAGTTACCTCAAACACTGGTTATTCTTAGAGCGTTCCTGAAGGCCATGTACTAAAGAAAATCTTCAAGTTGTTTTAAATCTTTTTTGTTTGTGTTTTGTTTGTTCATAAAATAGAAATCTGTACCCAGTTTGTAGCTACTGAAAACATGTGTATTGCTGCTCCAGCCTTAGTATTAGGGATTTAGTGAGCTCTTAGGTTTTTTCCCAGGAAGAACAAAAACCTCTAGTATTGTAAATTGTCTTAGTGCCTGTGTTGTGTTTGATTTACAGAAGAGCTTTTAAAGTGATTTGCAGTGTAGCTATAACTACTGCCATGCATGTTTGGGTTACAGAATGGAGATGGCACCATCGACTTCAGAGAGTATGTAATTGGTTTGTCTATTCTTTGTAACCCAGCCAACACAGAGGAGACTATTCGGATGGCATTTAAGGTAAGTTCAATTTAGTGTAAATCTACAAACCTGACAAATCAAGGCTGACTGTAAGTCTGTTAGCTTTCAAATCATAAGTTTATAGCTTCAATCTGTTATGCAAATGTGAGTAATTCTCTTAAACCAATTGACATTTAGAGTGTGAAAGGGAGGGGAAGAATTGCAGGCATCATAGAGAAGGGTTTCAAAAGCCATCTGAAGGCACTAATGAATATGTAACTTGGCAGGCTAACTAAAAATGATTCAGCAGCACTTGTAGTTTTTTTTGCCTGAGGTTTTTTTCTGCTGTGATTCTTCTATGTCACAATAGATGGGAGTAATATCCTCTTGTGGGTCAAGCCTCACTAGAGTCATTGTTCTTAACAGAGAGGAGTGGGAAAAAAAATCAAGGGCTGTTGAGGACTGGCACATTGGAAACTGGACTGCATCTAAGAACTGGCTTGTCCCGTAGTGCCCTGATAATACAAGCAGTCAAGGAGCAGTATCTCCTTTCACACCTCAGGTGCATGCAGGCAATACATGACCAGGGATGCCCATGTTGTGAATCCTTGGCTCTTTTTTTAGTAGCTCTTTGACACAAATCCAGGTGATTTACCCATTAATCTGGTCTTATGAATTCTGTTGAACAACATATTGAGATACTGCTCATGTCCATTGTAAACTGGGTGCTTCCTAGTACTGATGCATACTTGGGAAGTACCAGAGGTTTTGTGGCAATCCGTTATATCTACTGGCTTCTTTTCAGATAAGCACTACAGCTGTTCAAGGTTATTTATTCATTTTTAGGGATGTTTCATCAGTGCAGATTCCTATGAAGAAGCAACCCTAGCAGCTATTATTGCTGTTCCATTGTGTTGTTTCCTAGACTCTTCAGAATCTTAGCAAGTGTGCTGATTATAAAATCAGTAATTTTTTTTTTTAAATTTCCGGTTTCAGCACAAAACAACTGGTTCATCTGATAAAAGCTTGTTTCAGTCTAAAATGGAACTATGGGTCGCTTTTGCTACTTGTTTTCTGTGCCACTAAATGTCTTTTCCTTCACAATGGCAAAGTTTGCCTGTAGCAAGTATTGAAGAATTACAGCAAACCATCCCTTGTATTTCTCCGGGGGTGATTCATAGCAGATGGTTACTGTCACTGCACTTGGAAGGATGGGATGATCAGTCTACATCAACAGCCTGTATTCCAGGAACCAAAATTCCTTGTTAATTGCAATTAATTCCTTAGTGAGTGATCAGTCACATACACTAAAATTTAGGTATGTCAGAGCATATCTACATCTTCAAGTTTAATCTGATAGCAGATGTGCCATAACCTAGTGAAAATGGAGACTAAAACCTAAGATGTTCCAGTATAGATTGTGTGAATCCAGTAGACTCTTAGCATAGCTCATGGTGACACTAATCTACATCTTCGTTTATGTTTTATCAGTTTTGTATTATTTTTATCACTGAACCAGTGCTGTGAGGTTAGTTTGTTTTGGCAGAATGTTCAATTCCCAGCTATAGCATGGACATTACTCTGCTTAGTCTTATTCCAGGCTCTTCAAATCCCAGGCATTGTTCACAGAGCTCCTGAATGCCATGAGCAGTAGCTAATGTTAGCAGAGGGTTCATAGGTAAAGTGATGCCAAAGTATTTCCACACATTCTGTCTCTTCCAGCTCTTTGACATGGATGAGGATGGCACTATAACAGAAGATGAGTTTGCTTCTATCATTCAGTCAGCACTGGGGCTGCCTGAGCTTGATGTTTCTGTGCTCTTTAAAGAAATAGATGCAGATGAAACCGGGAAGCTCTCCTATGGTAAGTTACATCCTTTTGTTGGAAAGAATACTCTGATAGTCATATTGACAGGGAGTTTCCTTTTTTAATTCCCTCATATTTCCGGATGGTTTTCATACCTTGTTTCTGGGGAGAGCTGTTGAAGCACATAGATACTTTGTGTGATACTCCTGGGTTTTTTTGGGAACTAATGAGATCAGGTTCAGTGAAAGAAGCAGGCACTGAAATTTTCTTTGATTCCATTGCTGCATCTGTGTTTTTTAATGTTTTTCAGAGGAGTTCAAGAACTTTGCACTCAAGCATCCAGAATATGCCACATTGTTTACTACATACTTAGATCTACAGAGACACCAGTTAGGTGTGTTTGAGGAGCATGACACTGAGCTACCCAAAGGCAAACACAGCCCAGCTAGGAGCACAGCCCCAGTCTCAGAAACAACACCACTTGCAAGAAATAAAGTCTGTCCTGAAGGCAATGAAGAGGATAGTTCAAGTACCTCTGACAAAAAGGATGACTGAGAAGAGTTAAATAATTCAGCTCATGAATCCTACAGGATATTTTCCCCAGCTGTTCATAAGCACAACTGATGTAAAGTAGAGATGGAAGTTACAATTTAAAAAAAAGGTTTTTTTGGTTTTTTGTTTTGTTTTTTTTTTACTTTCCTGTCAGGAGTTATTCCTGTTTGATTGTAAGGGAAAAACCACTGTTGAATCCTTAATGTCAGTATCACAGTACTGGGAATGTTGTTCAGTGTCTTCCAAGTTCATGCTTCCACAAAAGTAACAGGTGTGCTAAGAGCAGTACGAGGCTCCAGCGCTGCAGTGACCTCTCAGAATGGAGACTGAGTCGTCCACTTGTCTAAAAACAAGTGGAATTTTTGGTGCTGCCCAATTCCTCTACATCCCCAACATGACTTAAGGGAAAAAATTGCTAGAGTGTTTTAATTTGCAATATCACTTAGCCATTCTCAAGTTTCTGAGACACACAAAAATGAGTTACAGGAAGCTGAGAGTTGAAGATTATGTTTTTTGGCTATCCTTGGATTGCCCTTAACTACTTATGAACCAGAAAGCCTAAGCTTCTGAACAAGACATGTTGGGTCACTGATGTTAACACTTCAGGCCTAAAAGGTGGTGACAGATGAAAATGGCTGCGCTTCTAACAACAAAAAACTAATTGGAATTCCAAGGTAGCAGCTTACAGTCTAGAGGAAAATGCAGGCAGTAAGACCTAAGAATTAATGGACTATTTCAAAATCAATACCATGTTGTTTACAGTAACAACTGTTCAGGAGGAGCATTCACATTGGGAGGAGCATTTCAAACTTCGGTGTATTTTTTATTCTTCTTCTTATCAACAGAGGAATGTGACCTTGCTCTACACAGCTTGAAAGGCAAATATGCTGTCAAACCATAGTTCTAGTACTTAGTATCTACTCTAAAGCTGTCTCCTGGAAACCATGTTTGCATTACTGTGCCATTACTCAGTCTTCTTGGGGTTTGGTTCAAAACCAAGCACTTTCTAGTCAATGATTTGAATATGTTTTGTCTCAGTCCTCTCTAGTGCACTGGAAATTGGGCCTTTACCTTTTTCCATCCTTCATCTGAATGCACTTTATGCACTATTTAAAATATATAGCTATTTAGGCAAATACTTCTCAATAAAAACTTGGAAGGGATGAAATGAGAAGATATTTTCAAATTAAAACTGAGATGAGCAAAGCCTAGACTGTCTAGTACAAATAATAACCAACTTTCAGCAGATTTTCATATGTGAAATGGTAACCTCTGCCTCTTAAGTTATTGCTTGCAGTCTGGCCACAAGCTCATTGCCATGTTTTACTTTCTCTGTTTATAATTGTGCCTCTCCTGATGTTTCATGTGCTTAAAATAAATCTATATTTTTTAAAAGACTTTGCTTGAACAGCTGTCTTTTTAGTACAATGGGAAGGGTACTTTGTCTACCATAAGGGGCTGGGGGGGAGTTTCCAGGAAATCATGCTTAAGATGTCTTACTTTGGTAAACTCAGTGCAGCCTGAAGTTGGCATTTTCAGTTCTTTGATGATGGCACTTTGCTTTATGGTAGGGCTGGAAGAGTAGGACAGGACCAATGGTCTTCCAAAGAGTTACTTCTGGTGACTGCCTCAACAAGAGAGATTATGATACAGAGGTCTGCAAGTCTGTGGAGAGAGACCTCTATTTTTTGATGGAAAATAAAGCAAGCATCGTTATTTATATGTAAAATGAGTGACCTCAACCACAGTTGAGATGTAACAATCATGGCTTTTAGTACTGTGAACATTAGGAGAGTATTTTCTCGCAATTAGAGAAGGAGAAACAGGAGTACAGTTAACTGGAATACATGTTAATTCTTAGCAAGCATGCTTTTACCTAGCATGTTAACCAAAGTCTCAGCTTTTCCACCCGCAGTAATCTCTTCAAAGATGACTTCTGTTCCAGCCAGTAAGAAAAAGATGGGTGGGTGAAGATGACAAAGGAAAGCACTTCAAGGTCTCAGGATGCAAAGACTGCCTTACACACACTCCTGCTGAATCCAGCCACGTTCAGCAGCAGGAGCTGGGCTGTCCAATAGCACGGCATGTTTAGTGATTTTATAAAAATCTGCAAGTCACACAAGCCCATTGCTGTTAAAGCTAAAAATATTATATATTAATAAATATGTAAACCTACCTATCCCTGTAGTTAGAGGAAAGGCCACAAATGGGTTTGGTATGTAGCAGTGATTGAACCATGCTCTGAAGAGAAATTAGCTAAACACTAGAGACACTAACTCAATATACACACATCTGCTGGATGTGCGGGAAGGGAATACATTAATTTCTAGGCATCATCGTGCCTCAGGGAGCTTTTAAAAGGACCAAACTAAAAGCAGTCTGCAATAAACAGGCATTACATTAAGTGGCAGAGCAGGAACTAAACAGAAGGAGAAGGTTAAAAATAATAAACAGAAAATGGGTCTCAGTCAGGGATTGAGGGATGACACCTCTCTGCCTCAGACTTCCTGAGGTGTAAGTTGGTAAGTCTATGGGCTGCTTTAGGGTCATTGTGAGTCCTGCACAGCAGAAAGGTATATTTGGCCCCATGTCACCCTAGAAAACATCATTTATTTAATCAGGACTTCTCTGTCTTGCTTTGACATGGATTTGATGATAAATCCTTCATGGATACAAAAATAAGACACTTTGAAGTAAGCAGAAACTCCAACAATCATAACATGGGTGAGAATCAGATGAGGAAAAGTCTATTACAAGAGGGAAACACAACTTACTCACAAGAATACAGGCCCATGGGATGCTGTTATTCATGAGATTTGATAACCATATACACTACGAATAAATCTCATTTACATTTTTTAGATCTAGGCTGCTGTTTCTGAACACATGAAAGGCAATGCTGGTTCACCTAAAAAAGTGAGTCTTCTTTGTTCACCCTGGAACAACAAAGACACAAATACTGTCAGTTTAAGGAAGGGCAATTAACAGGGTCTCCACCAGTCACACCAGAGGTTGATTTCTGAGACAAAGAGCTTTCAATCCAAGAAAATTTAAACTATTTGTACTTCCTTTGCTGCATCAGTGTTACTGCCTATGTAAGTGGAAACAGAGATGACACATCCAGGTTTCATGTCAGGTCATACCTGTATAAGATCTAGTCCTAAAATGCCAAAATCACATAATTCCTGGCTGGTTGCTGTCCATCAAAACTATGAAGAGCAGTAACACTTTGATGGAAAGCATCTGAAAATGGCTCTCCTCACAGTCAATAGCTGGGCAGCACCAATCAGAGGCACCAAGCCATCAGTGACTGCTGCTCCTGAACTCTTGTGCTCATCTGCGTCAGAACAAGTGAGGTGCCAAGTCATATCCCCACAATATTCCTGTGAGTGTTACGTCCTCTTCCTCATCAGCTCGCTCCGTGGGGTGATGGATGCAGGGGAGGCAAAGTTCAGTGATTTCTAAATGGTTTACAGGGGAAATTAGGGGAAATTCTGCATGACAGTTTTGTGCTCTGCCCGTTCATCCCTTCTCAAGACCCCAGCAGGGCTAAGAGCCCCAGGAGTCCAGCCAAGGGTTGTGTTGTGTGACAGCTCTATTGACCACTCATAGAAGAGCTGCACAGGGTAAGGGCTGCTTGGCCACATCTGCCATGTCCCTTGCAATTCCCATCTAAAACTAAGTATTCCCTGGGTAGCAGAAGTCTGAGAAACATTTGTCGAGACCTTTCTTCTATGGTGGTCAGCCCACCAGGGCACTATTCCTGGGAAATTCCTCAGGCACCATGCCAGTGCAAATAAATACACCATTTTGCCTGAGCAGGCTCCTGGTGGTGTTTGCGTAGGTGCCAAGAGCTACTCAGAGCCTGTGGATATGGAAAACCAGGGCCTGAAGCTTAGGAACTAAATGTAAAAAATGTCCCTCCATATAGAAACACACCCTTACCAGGTGTGGGTGTGTTTATATATGTAGGGATGTTTTAAAAACGGGAAATTCTAAAGAAAGGCTTGGGAGGTTGGTAGCTACACCCTGTATGATTTGCTGGAAGACTGGGCTCTGGTCAGTGCCCTTTGGCTTACCTTTTTCCCTTCTGTTTTGCAACTCTTGAAACAACCTTTTCTCTCCACTTTCTCCTCCACATTTCCACCCAAAACATAGCTACTGCCATTAAAAGTTATATTCCACAATGATTAGAGTTAAATTTTAAGATTAAAACATAAAAATTACCAAATCTGGTGGGATTCAGGGGCACATGCAGTATTCAGGTAACTACTTCTACTGGCCTGCAGTAAGAGCAAACTTGTCAAAGGTTGCAAGGGATTTTAATGACATTGAATTAATTAATTTTAAATCTTTACTCAGTGAAATAACATTTATTAGACCGACTAGCAGTAGGGAGACGTTTGTCAGCAGTGCTTAAGTTGGCAGACTCTCTGTTACTATACATAGCCAGAGAGGCAGAAAGTAAACATCTTATAGGATTAGCAGCTATGTTCATAGCTGAGATGAAATTTGAACATTTCATTAGTATAAGATTGATTCTGACATTTCATAAAGCCAGAATGCAAACAATAAAATGTGTCTGATATAAATACAGTATGCAGCACTCACTCAGATAAAGTTCAAGAAGCGCAGCAGGTTTAGTGCCATGACAAAGGAAATACAGGAGGGTCATCTGAGGACCCAACTTCTGCTAAGCACTTCAGTGTATGCTTAATCCTGTAGGTATCAACCAGATGCTTTGCACTTATTAAAAGCAGAAAATAATACTAATAATCAGAAAACAAGAAAAATTTCCATGGCTAATAAGGATGCTAAGAACTGCATAACCATCATCAAGGAACACAATACCACAACTGATTAAATTTTATTTGTTATGCTATCCTCTTAGTTTGCAATATTCTGTAACAACTACAGCTTGACTGGTGAGACTTCAGAGACACATGACAATGATATCTTGGCTAAGGACTACGTTTTAAGCCCCTTCCTGCTGCAACAGGTTGAAAGTAAATATGTGGTCCTCCTCTACTCTCACATTGTGCTTACTCTTGGTTTTCATGCTATTACATGCTTTACCATGCTGATAATAAATCAATATTAATGTTTTTCATCTGTTAACTTTTATTACAAGTTTTATTCCAGGAAGTAGTGGAAAATCTTCAAGATTGAAAATTGTATGTTAACAAGAGATTCAAGCAAGGCTCATCTCTAAAGCTACAGCTGCACGTGCATTGCTTTGTTCTGTACTGGGCGTAGGTAAGAGCATTTATTTGAAGGAATGAGCATTCACTAGATTAAACCTGCCATTTAAGGTCTCCACAAAGGAACACTGCACAGCCTTGCCCATCTAATCCATTGCTCAATAATTTCTGCTATTAGAAAAGTTTTTTCTTCTGGTCTAACCTGAATACTTTTGCAGCTGAAGTGTTGTGTTCACCTTGCTCAAGGAGAATTGATTAATTTCTATTTCTCTGCTGGGTAACTATTTATAACTGCACATACCTATATCCAGATCTTACCATCATGCTGTTCCACTCTTGCTTTTTCCAGCCTGCCTTTCTTAAGTCAAAAAGCAAAATTTTTTATTTTTTCTTCACAGGTTGCACTTTCTAGACTACTGATTATTTTCATTTAGGTTCTCCAGAGAGAGAAGCTCTCAGCTTCAGCTCCAGACCTACCATTCCTTAGCAGACAAGAAGACTTTCTGTCGTTTGTATTCAAAGCTCCTGTTCATACACACCCAGTGCAAAGCTTGGCTTTTTAAAAACAACACAGCATTGCCCACTGTAGAGCTATCTCCAATCTAATGAACTGCTCCCCTGCTTTCTCTCTTCCTACAGCTGCTCATTCCTGCCTACTGCAGTATCTTAATTTTATCGTTACGGAATTTAAAAAATCAGTTTATCAATAACATTTTGATAAGCTCAAATTATTGTTAAAAAGGACTTTCTTATTTAAAAAACTCCTTTATTTCCCTTTTGTTAAGGACATTAACTTCCTAAAATATCACCAAGCATCTGACAGTCCACTAGAAGCAAAACTTCAACAGATTAGATAGACATGATGAAAGCTTAGAGGCTATAATTGTTCAAAAAGAATAATTTCCTTTTCAAAGGTAAACATCAGCCTTGCAGACAAAGATAAGGCCAAGTGCACAATTAGATACCCAAGTCTCTGTTTCTGCTCATATCTCCTGATATCAAAGATTGCAGGAAAATTCAGAGTGTTTTCTTAAAACGTAAAAAAGAAATGAACAGGAAAAAGTGTAGGAGACTAGAAGGAGTCATACCAGCAGTGCCAGCAGCTTTTAGAAAAGCTGTTTTCCTCCATGCCGGAAGTCTTTGAAACAGGAGATAACCAGCCATGAACTACAGCAGCCATTCAAAGCAGAAATCATTTAAAATGTTTACATTTGGTCCACTGGCCTTTCGAATGAAAGCATGCCAAACTCCATAATGTTATTTAATCATGTACTTAACAGCCCATCTCTTGTAAGCAGAAAAGTATATTTTCAATATACTCAGTGGGGATAGAAACAGTGTCATTGTCACCTACATGGTTTAAGTTCAGGTTTGAACTATTATGAACTCAAAGCTGCACTAAACCTAAAACAACTTTTGAAATAAACACAGGCAGGAGCCACTCTTTCTACCTTTAGTATTACCAAATTTAAGGCAAAAATCTACCCTTTTATATAGTGCAAATTTCTCTTTCAGTAGAAAAGATACTTAGTGGACCAAAGAGAACCAGCCCTTTGGGCAACAAGCACTAGGAGACACCTTTGACAATACTTTCCATTGTTATTCATTTTATTAAAATGGGCATTGTGGCTTAAGCAGAAGAAACAGCCATTGAAGTATTGGATAAAGCACATAAGAACAGTTTCTACCTTTCCTGGCTATTTAACAGTTTATAAATAGACAATGCAAAAAGAAAGCAACTACCCTGCCAGAAGTTGCACAGGAGGGCACTGCTGTAGCAAACAGAGAAACACGAGAGTTCTGACTCCTGAATTACCTATGGGTGCTCTTGGTGTTCCAAGCCCTGTAGTCAAATTTGACATTCTTTGCTTTAACGCTCCCACTAATTATTTTCTCAGATGCAAGAAGGTGAACTCGGCATCAGACAATGAAAAGCACAGATTAAACAGATTTGATAGTTATGGCAATATGATTCATTTAGACTCTTCTAGCATCTTTTTCCCTATCAAAATACTTGTACCTCTTATCTACTGCTATCTCTGGCTTCCTTGCTGTCACTGGGCATTTTTGTGATACCAAGCCTCATTCTTCCCACCATGACTCAGGGCATGCCAAGCTGCAAGAGAAAGAGATCTCAGTTCTCTATGCAGTTACAGGGGTACATCAGCAAACTCTGGCCCAGCAGACGGGTCAGTGTCTGACCTTCTGGTGGAGTCAGTCAGTCTCCATTTACTCTTCTTCCAGCCTAATGTGAACAATTTCACAGCAGACAAAAAACCCCTCCCCTCCACCTAATCTCTTATTATCTTCCCTAGTGGAGTCCATCTAGCTTACATCAAAGGACTGGTCTTGTTAAGCCATTGTTTTATAAATCTGCTAATATTTTTCCTATCCATAATACAGAAGACACTGCTGATAGAAATATGTCAACAGGAAGACAAACAGGCAGCATTTGACATGCTATTAGTCTAAGTCTGGGTGGATAAATAAATCACGGATCACATATTGCTAAGGAGGAAAGCACTGTTTATTTCCACTGGATTTATTACGCACATATCTCCCGTACAGCACAGTGACAAAACACACCCCTCAAAAAAGGATGTCACAATGTACCCTAGAAAGGACTGTTGATGCAACCAGGACAAAGTATTCTCTCCTTAGGAAGGGCTTCAGTCTCTTGGGAATATATCACACTGGTCACACAAAATGAAGCCAGCTGGAAGTGTCCTTTAGCTATATCACTGTATATGGCAGGGTAATTCATCAAGACTGAATCATTCCTAAACACTGGATGTTTCTCTGGAAGTAATGTGTTCTATAAGTGCAATAGTTATTAAGTATTTCACCCCTTTCTTTAAAATATTGCAAATTCCCACACTATTCTTAGATGAAAAATATATGCTAATCCTAGTCTGATTCTGAATCAGGCCTACCCATCAGTGTATCCCACCATCTCCTAATTGAGAAAATACAAAATAACTTAATGATGTTGTTAGTCATCTACCTACATTTCAGCTCACCATGATATCCATAATAAATGATACTGATACTGCAAAACTGAACCCAATTTATTTTGGTGACACTTCCTAATTAAGAACAGTAGTAAAGAAACCACTTTGGCAACTGTTTCAGGTGCAACCTTAACTATAAAAAAAGCCAGCATTATAAGGTTAGCATCTCCTCTCTCTTAAAAAGGGCGCTTTGCAATCAGGTCACACAAAATCTAAGGAATAAAACACATACAGATGTGGAGTCTTCAGTTAAAAGAACTTCATAGCTGGAGTCTTTACTGGTGTAATAGACCATCAAAAGAAAATATTTACTTTGGGTTAGAAGTTTGTCATTACAAAGATACCTGTAACCCACTGGTGCAACCCACTTTCAGACAGTGGGGAATTATTAAAAAAATCAAGAGCTCTTCTTTATTTTTTCAGAAGCAGTTACTTCAGAGGAAGTGTCTCAAACAGGTAAAAATTTGCCTTGATCTCTAGACAAATGCTGTGTGGAAGTAGTCAGAGACAGAAGGTCATTTTTTTTAAAGGGCAAAGGTGCCTCTGTGCCTAATGTACCATGTTCCAAAAGCTACCTACAGCTCAGTGGACCAAGTATCAATAAAATACATTTTCAGTCTGTTTCTTCAGAAAACACAGCCCAGGGCACAAAGATGGTGTGATAGAAGGGAAGAAAATCCCTATTAAATCCATTTTAATTGTGAACATAAGCTCTCTGGAGGACCTAAGCACAAACCTCTCTTCCTCCACTGCTTTCTTAGGGCAAACAAAGACTGATGAGAAGCCAGGCATCCTTCACAGTCCTGGTGGAAGAATAATTTTCATCCTGGCAATTAGGCAAGTGCAGCCAGAAGCACAGCAGAGCAGCACGACACAGACTTGTTGGCTCAGAGGAGTAAGCCAGGTGATTTCCAGCCAGCCCTGCCGTGGGGGTGATTGAAGGAAGGGGTGTGCCCCCCAGAGCAGCCCACCCAGAGCACTTTCTGTGCTGATGCTCGAGGAAGCCCCTCTCATTGGTGTGGCACAGTCCCACACTGAGCTGGGTTTTGCTGCTGAGGGTCAGGGCTGGCTCCCAAGGCAGCTCTGTGTGTGTTGGCTCTTTTCCAACAATGGAAGCTTCTGTTGCTTCTGTTCAATTCTTTCATTATTCAGGGCTGGGTGAGGGAGCACTGCCACGGTGCCAATTTTGTTGTGACCTCCTCTTACTCACAGGCATCTACTGTAACTAGTCCATGTTCATTACCATACTCCTTCCAACTTTGGGTTCTCATTAATTGTTAAGTGGTTCAAAAGCCAGGGCTGCTGATCTCTGAATCCACTCATCATGAGAGAACATCTACTGAATAACTCTAATGGAACAGGTTCAGCCCTGAGTTACACCATAGACTGTCTTCCACAGCTGGAGCCTTACTTACCAGTCTTGACACATAGCTGCAATCATATTTTTTCCCCTACCCTTTGACTGAATAAAAATATTTCTAAAAATCCCACACCATTCCTCCCTTTCCCCCACCCACCAAAGAAAAAAAAGAGGAAATATAAATCACTAACCTAAACCACAGCCTTTCAGGAAATATTAATGCTCTTCCAGCAATATTAATGCTAAAATCATGGTAACTTTACTTGCATAATTATTTCACTCAATGTCTGACCCCTTGCAATCTGAGGCTTTCTCAGAAGCAGATGAAATGAGATCTCCTCACTACTGGAAAAGGTATCCCTCATTTGTTTGTTTTAGATATCATTAAGCAACCCTGAAACTCAACTGCATCCCTCTAGGGAAAAGTTAAAGGTGACTTTTTTATATATATTACAGGCAAATGTTTGCCATTACAAACAAATGTGTGGGGTTTTCCTAAGAAACTCTAAATAAAATCATACATTAATTATGTTATCAGGATCATTCCCTTACTGCAATTCAATAAATATAGCATAGCAAATTTTAACAAACTCAGCAAACTTCAAGGAAGATTCAAAGAATGGCTGCTTCATTCCTGCAAAAGGAACCAATTAAAAACTCAGCACTAAAAGGAATTTTGAATGTATTGCTCTTGAATGAAACAATGTTTGAAGAAGGAAATTAATTTGTTTATGAGACACATTGTTGGCTTTGCTGAGTTTTACTACCACAGTTTTCCTCCAAGAGGAAATACATTATTAAACAAGAAAGAAGAAAGCGTCTTCAGTCCCAGTAAAGCAGCCTAGTGTTAATGTCAGCAATGACATGGCAAGGCTTCTACCAGAGTTTTATTTGGTATTCTTAATTATAAATCCTCCAGAGCTTCCAAGATATCCAATTTACATCCAGATTCCTTCTAAATGGTTGGGATTTTGATGTAAGCTTATTGCGTATTCTTATCTGATTACTGTTGTTTAAACTTGACTTCTTCAGGGTTTGGACTGGCCTTTATTTTGGGCATTTTACAGAGCCTATAACAACAGGGGCCAAACCCCACCAAAATACAAATAATATTTTATTCAGCACAGAAACCTGACCTTTTCATGTCCATTTTTTGAAGCTGCACTATCAGGTAGATCTGCCAAGAAACAGCACCCAGAAAATAGGTCCTACAAACTCTATACCAGAATCAGAAAATTACATTGTATGATAATGAACTAGCACAGTTAAGGAAGCATCAGTACTGCCTTAGTGGTCGCTGAAAGTAAAAAACTGAATTAGTGTGCCATCAGAGCTGTGCTATTATCCCACAGAAGCACAGCACAAAGCTCCCAGCACTTCTCTGTTCCTGGTCCCAGACTTGTTCCCGTAAGAAGATTGTGCCCTGCTGCTGCCTCTGTAGCTCTGACCCATTTTCTCCTTCTCCCTGTAGGGTCTGGAACAAAGTTTTGCTCAGATCAATGCAGAAGAGGGGAGAAAGAATGAGGATAGGAGAAAATAGGGAGAAGTATAAGATAAATAACATGAGAGTCATGGGTGGTCAATGTTAATTATTAATTGATTAAGAAAGAGAATACTGAAGTGCTGTCACTGCATTAAACCCTGCTTACGCCTCCTTACAGACACACAGATCAAGAGCTGCAGGGATGAAGCACATAGGAAAGGGGGATGTTGAAGACAACTGCAGCAATTCTGTACCAAAAAAAAGCAGACAACCTAGTCACTGACCTAGATGTTGTAAAATATGGATAGTTTTGCTTTCAGTAGCCATCTCCCTGATAAAGTTATTGACCATACCAACTTCATTTGGTTCTATCTTATTTTTTCTCTTCTAGTCTTGCTAAATCAGCATGTACTGGCATAACTATGTAAACAGTACTCCTTCAATGTAGAATTTTGACCTAGGGTCTCCTAGAGCACAGCCCTGATGAAGAAAAAGAAAGTGTAGGAAGAAGCTTCCCACTCTCAAACAACTCATCCTCCCATCCTCAAACTCTGCCATGATTTTCTCTCTACTTGTTAATTTATTGGAAGGGTTCCTGTGCTAACTGGAGATCAGAGTCCAGCAAATACACTCACCTATTCCTTCTAAATAAACAAGCCAGCACTTAGCTGCCAGCACACAGAGTTCTAACAAAGCAGTACCAACCCCATCTTCTTTTTTTTCTTTTTTTTACTCTCTGACAAAGAAAAACAAGACAAGAAAACAGGAGAAGCCATGTTTCTCAGCTTCCTCTGAAAGTTTTGAGACTTGTATCAGACTGTCTTACCTCAGAGCCCTCCCTGGAAGGACTGGGGAGCCCTGGCTGGAGCTGAGTTCAGGCAAATCACGCTGCTGCAGGGCACAGCAGGAGCAAAGCCCCTCACAAAGAGCCCCTGACTTGCACACTCCCTCCCTCAGAAAATCCACAGACTGCTGAGGAGCTGCAGAAGCCAGGAATGAAACAGACCCTTGACTTCCTTCTGCAGCGTGTATGGAAGCTCAAGGCTGATCCTTGCCCAAAATAATATTTAACAACAGCCTGCCATTAATCTAAAAGCTTCTTTGAAGAATTAGGAGTGAGGATATACAACTTACTCCTCTGTGATAATTTTGAACTTTGACCACAAGGAAATATACACTTGGACACCAAGAGACTGCAGCATGAAAATCTTCAGAAAGTGAGAGATATTTTTCTATGTTGAGGATACATCTGAATGTTCCATTTTCCCTTCACAATATAATGCCTCACAAAGAATGTCTCATGGTGATTAATCTTCTAGTATCACTACTTTTTCAGTACATAAACAAAAACTTAAGGTTTAGCTGGCCAAAGTAACATTATATTTTTTAATTACATAATTTTATGTTTAGACATTTCTGTGGTTATGTTTGCTGAGACGCAAGAAAAATACTTTGATTAAGAGCAGCTTGAAAACTAAATAATCGCAGCAAGGAAGGATGACTGCATGTTTACCTGCTGGTTACATCTCAGCTCATTTATTTGAAATGAAGTAAGAAACAACTGACTCTTCTAATCTATGTCTAGCATCAAAATCAGAATTTTCATTCCCCTTTCTTTTGCATCAGAGATTCCTCCCTGCTGAGGACAAGACACAACCAGACAAAATTTTCCTATTAGCTTCAGCAGATCTTCATGGAATTAGTAGGTCACAAAAGTTTCAGTTCCTGGAAGTGAAGATACCTGGTGTGCAAGAGGGTAGTTGTCAGAGAAATGTCACAGGCAGAGCCATGTTCTAATATCAGTTCTTCTCTTCATTTGTGCCACAGCAAAATCTTAACTAAAACATTATCTTAGCAACATTTCCTAAACTTTGATTGCTTGACTTTGCATCCAGACCTGAGCTTTAGCATTGCTATTCACAAGTCTCAAGTATACGCTTTAAATCAGCACATTTGCTGCGCCGATAAGGAAGTTTGGGTCTCCCCCATTTTCAAAGCAGGTGTCTTTATTTTCTGTGTGAAACTACTGAGCTCTAGCCTTTCGGGAGGCGTGCAGCGTTTGTTTGCAACAAGAGCCCAGACCCAAGCTAAGACCCGGCTCCCCTAACCCGGCTCCGGGCTCCGCAGCAGCACACCGGGGCTCTGCGCTGCTGCCCGGGCCCGGAGCCTCCCGTGCCTTCCCTCCTTCCTTCCCGGGGCTGCAGCACATCCAGCCGGGAAGCACATCCAGCAGGTGGAGCTTCAGGGCAATTCAAAAGGCCGCTCTCCGCCTCTCCTGCCGCGGGTTCACGGAGAGCCGCCTTTGCCTTCATGCCCGCAGCCAGCCGGGTAAGGCTCCCTGCCACAGCGCGGAGCGCTCGGAGCCGGGCTCAGACATGATTTTCCCTCTCAGCAGCCCAACAAACCAGTCTGGACAAAGCCGACCCCAACCCCAGGGCACCTGTGCTCCCGCTTTGGGGACACAGGGAACACACCCGGCTCCAGCAGCCCCGCCGGGGCCAGGCTGCCTCTGTGTGCCCCTTCCTCGGCTCCTGGAGGCCAATTTCATATAGGCACACCCAAAGCACAAGAGACGTGCGAGTTTGAGTTCATTTTGCTAGAGGTGCACCTAAAGGCATAATTCAAATATATTTTTTTATTATATCCTTTCATTCTTTGCAAAACAAGGTTAATTCCTAATGGAACGGTTTGTGCTTAGTCCAGAAATTGAGAAATGGAATTAGGAGTTGAGTAACAACGGGGAAATCCTGTCTTCTACTGCCCTGCAGTATTTCCAGCTACATTAAATACATACACAAGTTTATTTGAAGCCGGTCTCACCTTGTAAAATTTTCCTCTGACTTTTCAAAAAACACTTTCAACTAGAAAAGTACGTTGTTCTTGACTTTATAGCCTCCTCCGCCAGTACCTCTGCAATTGCTAGTGTTCAGGCATTGGGTGTCTCCAGAAGAAATTTACTGTCTCCTGCGTTACTGGCCAACATTTTTGGGCTTGCCTGCTTCTTTTAACACACATGAACATGCACAGTGCACTTCAAAAACCTCAGCTGCTGGGTGTAATGTGGTTGTTATGATGCAGCCTTCCCTTTGAATCCTTGAGCTGAGCAGCAGAGATAGACACAGGTACATGTGAGTGAGCCCTGTGGGCCACCTGTGGTTTTCAGGGGTGAATGACTGTAGATGGGCAAATTAGCACAGAGGCAGATAATTATAATTTTCTGTTTCTCACATAGAAAATGCAACCCCTCCTTCACATCCCCCAACCCTTCCCAGGGCTCTGCTGATTTGGAAATTCATAGCCACTGTACTTAGAGAAATTGAGTGTCCATAGTCTGTACCATATTTAGGACATAAAAGTTAACTTGTTTTACTTAGAGTTGCTTTTTCCAAGTCCACCTTCCTTCAATTCAGCTTCTTGCTTCTAACCTTTCAGCTTATCAGCATTGATTTATTTAATATAAAGTAGTGAGGTTACCTTAGATCAATTATACCTTTTTTTCTGTGCAATTTCCAATGCTTAATACATCTGTTACTGCTCAGCCGCAGGGACAACTTGTCCAGCTGGATCCTAAATTATTTCAATCCTTAATTCAATTGTATTTTTGCCACAACCCAGCCAATGAGCATAATTCTTTTATGGCTAAGAAGCCTCTTTAGAAATAATCCAATAGCTCATATTAAAATATAGGTCATTGTGAAAACTGCCAAGTGCCTGACTTGTCATAACTTTGAGGACAAGCTCTGAGTCTCCTTTGGCATTGCTGATTCTTTCAGTGCTTGGAGGCTTAATTTTAAAACAATCAGTTCAACAAAAACAATTTACTTAGAACTGTCTAAACTACTCAATGTTAGCTAGGAAGCTAAATTGTTACTTGGTGCTGCACTTGGATAAATGCTACAACTAAGGGCAACTGGGGGTTTCCAAGTACTAAATCAGTTCACAACTTGATGTGCCTGTTGCTATAGAACTGCAAAGGTTTTGGACAGTAAAAGCAAGTAAAACCCACTCAGACCTATACAGGAGGTGAAGATACCTGTAAGATGAATGTGTAAACTTTCATAAGGCAAAACATAATAAAATTCTTAAGTTTTGTGGAGAAACTATTTTTGCTCTTCAACCAACATCCATTATGAGACTTGAATCCTTTCAAAAGTTTATATTTTTAGATAATCAGTTTCTCCTTAAGAGAAATATATAATTGGTCTTTTCAGTGTTTATGAGGACACTATTTTTAATTAGTTGCTGGATTTTTGTCTTTCTGTCTCAAAGAGATGGAATCACAGTATCAAAAACTTAAGGAAATGAGTTGCCTTAGGACCACTAACAGCGACAATGATCCTTTCTCTCAAGTAACAGCAATGGAAAGCTCATTGCTTCTAGGTAAATAAGATGGATCTAACTTTTTTTCTGTCCTTGTGGATGTCCAGCACCTAGCACAACAGAATTCTGATTTGGATATAGCCACAGTGCAAACCTTGGGCAACTGTAGTGTGAACCTCTGCTTGCACACCTTCTCTTAGTGAAAAAAGCAACTTTATTTAGGATAATTTGATTGTTTCTAAGTACTCTTAGAAAATGAGAATTCTCAAAAATGAGAAACAGAACTTAGATAAGTGAGGCTTATTTCCACATCTCCTTTCCACATATCATTCTCACTGGCCACAGAGAGTTCTGTTTCTGTACCAAAGTAAGAAATTTGATCCCAAATATTAGGTCCGGTAAAAAAGCACCAACCATTAATAATTTAAATGTTTTCACTCTTTGTTTGGACTTTATTGTAATCAGAAAAATCAGCAGTTTTGCATTTAGAAAAAGAATTCATCCTATTGTGCCCTCAGATAGAGGTGCATGATCTCTGTTAAACTGAATGAGGCTACATAAAGATTGGCTTCCAATGTCCAATGATCAGTATAGTACACAATAAACTTAAGATCAGTAGCCTGTATTAAGGTACTTACTTTTAGTTAAGCAAGATACCAAGCTTATTCTATGTCTTCTTTTTTTTTTTTTTTTTT
>VXBB01008118.1:578331-646682 GCA_013399915.1 Illadopsis cleaveri
TTTCCCCAGCCTGCACAATTGGACATATTTTATTTGCTGTACAAGCAGCGATATCAGCAAGAGACTGGCAGCAAAAGAAAGGACAGGTCCTCCCAGCAAGTAAGAACAGATTGCTTCTGGCTTTTTGTTTAGTCTTTTCAACAGGGGGAAAATAATACCCAGCACCTTGCCATCAGCAGTGCAGTGAAAATCATCTTGGGATCATATGAAACTCAGCAAATTCTGATATCACTAGACATTTTGAGTCATCTCTCAGTCTAGCTTTGGACATCAAAGCAAGGTGTCTTGATCAGGGTCTACAGATGACAGAAATTATGATTTAGGCAGGTGCAAATAATGCTATGACCACATGGAGTTCCCAAGTTAAAACACTTTTCATGAATTCTACCCACAGGTGTATTAGCACAGAAAACTCCTACATGCAAAATGAGCTTCCCAAAGGAAGACAGATTAATCTGGTACCTTTTTCTCACAACTACCTTTTATAAAAGCAAGGAAAATGGGGTAGATATTAATCTATCACGACTTCACAAAAGTAGCTATTACAATGACATTTGTAATTGTTAGTCTGAGCAGAAGACATGGAGATAAATAGAATTGTTAAGACAGGAAAGGAACTGACTAAAGAGGATATAATACTATGTTGTGCTATAAGGATAATTACAGGCTTGGAGTGAGATTACCCATCTTGAAATATCTGTTAGTGGGAATGATCTTATTAAATATTTGAATTACTAATATGCACCCAAAAGTTTGTGTTTGCTAATGAAATTTGCAGATGATGAAGTTGGCAGGCAACGTTTAATCAGTGAAGAATGGTTCTCACACAGGGAAAAAAAGGAAACCTAGCATAACAGAGATGGGATGGAAGCAAACAGAATAAAATGGTAAACCTGGTCTTGAAGAATTAAAGAAGTGACAGAGAAGAATGACTTGGGTGTTTATAGCCTGTTTGTGGACAAACATTTAGTACAGATGTGAAAAAGACAAGTGAGATCCCCTTCTCATTTAAATCTTGGCTGGTAGTCCTGGGAATTATTACTACTTCAGTAAAGGTTGGTAAGACTTCATCTAAAATCTAGGCCATTTTTGCTCAAGAAAGGTCTATTCCAACCAGAAAAGGGAAGGATTACACAGATATATAACCTGGTGAACCCAGAGGAAGGACTACAGCAGAGCCAACTCTATTGGTTCTCCTACCGTTCAAAGCAGAGACGAGGTCAATGTGTGCCTTTGCACCCTTTGGACCCTGCACCCACTTCTCTCTTGCACAAGCCAAGATAAGGGAGGAGGATGGAGTGCCCCTCCTGCACAGTCAGACTGAAACTGGGAGTGCTCCTAGTTTCACCCCACTTGTACAAAGCTTTGCAAATCACTCTCATACAACCATCTCTGAGACAGAATAAGCCTGATGCTAAAGCAGCAGCAGGAGCTAGTGATTCAAAACAGGTAGCAAGATAGAATATGCTGAAGCTGAAACTTAGCTACTGTGTGAAATGTTCCAAAGGAGATTTAAATCTTTAAAAGACACTAAGTACTAATAAACTGGAAAGAGGCCAAAGGGAGGTGAAAAAGTTAAGCCTATAGAGAAGGGGCAGTGGTGTAATTATGAGGGATAAAACTCTGGGACTTCAACGTCATCCTCCCCACATATACATATTCTATACATTGTAAAATTATGAAGATGCCACAGGATAGCTTGCTTGGGTGACACTGATGGGCTCTTGAGGGTCATCTGATGCCAGAGACATCAGATCCCAGGTAAAACAAGCCTTGAAGGTGTGTGTTTGGGACAATCTCAAGCAATTTGATGAGGAAGTTACAAAAGCTGCTATCATGAGAAACAGGGAGAAGCCTTGTCTTCCCCTAGAACTTTGCATTCTTGCATGAACAGAATACCAAAATACTGTGGAGTGTGTCTGTAATATTTTTTTTTTTAGTCTGAAGACAGTGTGTCACACGACAAACACTGTCAAAATGCAGGGCTGGACCAACCCAAACAAGTCCTTCTCAGTGTAAGAGATGTATTTCTTTAGCTCTAGGGAAGAGATACTACAACAGCAGCCTGCTAACAATAAAACATGGAAGTTTTAAATACTAAGTAAACATTACATTTGGAATGGCATTGTGATTTTAGAGACACTGTGAAGCAAACCTGCCCAACCCACTCTTAAAAGTCCAGGAAGCTGGGGCTGATATATCTACTGTCATTAAAAGATGCCCAGTATAGTCTATGGCATGGCATCCTTTACCTGCTAACCTAGAAAGATGGGCACCCCTGCCAACGCCATGTTCCTATCACTGTGAAATCCTTTTAACATTGATTTAGTCAGAAGGATTTGTTCCCAGTTCCCGCAGCAACTGGCTATTCCCCAAGTTTCTTCTATTACAGAATAACCAAACCTAACTTCATTCAACTTATGCACTTTGTTTGAAAAATGTTTAGTCTTTCAGTGCTGATGAGCCTCAAGGCCAGAATGAGTTTCTGTGGATGTACCAGGACATGAAATTAAATACTTGGTGTATATATCCATTGCCTCTTTTACTCTTTCCATTGTATCTTGGATTATAATAAGAAACTGATGTCCCAAGTCCTCAAGTCTCAAACAACAACAAATCTACTCATTAAAAAAATATTTCAAAACCCAAGTCTCATTCCCATTGCATTCACTGCTTTGATAGTTAGAACTCTTTTCATTTTCCCACTAAATTTATTGTGGTTCCTTTGGTTTAAATAGTGGTGGGGTTTTTTTCTCAGTGACATTTACCTCAATTTACTTGTAAAACAATGATATCCTCTCTCAGTTACTGTTTTGTTTGGCTCAACTGCCAAGCTCTTGCACCAAGTGTATGAGACATTTCATGAAGCAAGACTCTTTACAGACGCACCAACTCTAAAGTGCAAGTTCCAACATATTTGAACACTGTTTGATACCACCCTTCTATATAGATGTTCCTAGGTTCATTGGAAGGACTGTAGGCAGCTCCTGTAGCTCTGTAGTGTCAGTGGCAGAGGGCTGTGCTGCCAGCACTGTAGAATTCAAACCCTGCTGCCAACAAGCACAGTGAGCCTTCACACCACCAGCAAATGGAGCTCTGAAAGCACACACAGAATTGTTCTTTGGGGTTTTTTTTCTTCCTAGACACTAATGTGTGAGTTACAGCCTCAGTTTACTGTTACAGCACACAGTATATTCTCCCATACATTGCAAGGAACGACAGACAAGGATTTGAATAATTGATGACTAACCTAGCAATACCTGACTATTTTCTGAAATAAATTACAACCTATTTCCCAGCCAACACTGGCATATCACTAACACCCTGCCATCTTGTCTGGCCCCATTGAGGCTTCTAAATAGAATATTCTCTTCTCTGACTTCAACTCTACCTACTGTCAGGCTACATTAGGCATAACAAGATCCAGACAGATTCAAGATTAAGCAACTTTTTCATAAAATCCAATTGAGGAGTTTCTTACCTTGAGGGTGCAGCAGATATTACATTAACCAGATTGTGCACACTTTCCATGCAAGAACTAAAGGCATATATATATATATATATATATATATATGCAGAGTGATTTAATTCTCTTAGGAAATAAGCGGGGGCTTTCTAGATTCCTCCCACCATAGACATCATGATCAAGCTCAGCTAACTGAGACCTTGTTGGGAAAAGGGTGTTCCTGAGCAAGGCCTTATTTTTTCAGAAGCAATACGGGAGTGCCACTGTCTAGCGTAGGAAGTCTGTGCAGATCATTAAGGCAGTAATAGTCACGTGGAGAGAGGGGAACTGGGTTTAAAAAGCTCCTTACTGGCAAGGCTACACCTTCCGCTCCCAGAGAGACTGCAGTCCCTGAGTGGTGGAACCAAGAAGGAGCCATCCCCCTTCAGTCATCTTCCCCCTCCCCACAGGTACCAGGGAATGGGACAGAGACACCCCCAGTGCTATCTGGTGAGTTTGTCAACAAGATGCCTTCAGGGCTGTGCAGCTGAGAGCAGAGGCTGCCTTTATGTCTGAAATAGAGCATGTCCTTTATTTGCTGTGGGAGAATGGGGGTGCAGACACACTTCAACTCAGGCGGGCTGGGCGTATTTGGGGGCAGTGCATGGAACAGGGTCTGTGTTTGGTGTATTTGGGGCATGTGGTGCAGTGACTGATGGGTGACACGAGGAGGAGGCAGCAGCAGCTGTGCACGAGCACAATCCCGTGGGCTGCACTGCACGGGAAAACAGCAACTGCTCACAGGGCACCACAGGATAGTCACATAGACTCACAGCACATATGGCATGGAGTGTCAGAAAGAAGAGAAAAAGGTCTTGTGTGGTGTATTGGAAAGAGATGAGGACAGGAAATCACAGAGTAACCAAAAGAGAACATATGAGCTGCATGGTCTAAGCACCTAAGTGCTCTGGAACAGTATAGCCACTGCTCAAATACCTTCACCCAAATGAAGGATTTAGGATTCAAGTCAGAGCTTGGATGTTAGAACTTGAACCAAGCATGTTTTGTGAAGGCAGAAAATCTGTATATTGTCACTACCTGTCTGGCTAGCGTCTTTGTAGCCTAAAGGGAGATGGGGAGGATGCCAATATGTGAACTTTAACTCTGAGGTGATAGTCTTTTTCACATTCCAAGTTTGCAGAGAAATCTGGTATTCTTTATGAACTCTGACTCGCACCTCTTTATGTATTACAATATATGTAATACTGTTTTATCCTCCCTAGCAGAGTAAATAAGTATGGTGATCTGTGACTCCTTCGAGAATCCTCTGTGATGACCTGCTCTCACTGACACCAGGCAGAAAGGAAGCTATTCAGTACTGGGGAGGGAGACCTGTTTTCTGTCTTTTGTGGACAAATTTTATTCCCTTAACTGACACAGAATGTAGACTTACTATTCACAGCTGTAACAAGAAGAGTCCCTGAAAACCCCTTTCTGCAGCTGTATTTAGCCAGCTTCTGGCGCCAATCACTGTTCTGCCAGATAATTTTTTGCCCATTTTACATGTAAAAGACTCGGGTTCTATTTGGAATAGCAGCAAATAGCTAATGTCCCACAAATGCCTCAACCTGACAACTGAATTCTACCAGCTTCACACTTGCCATGAAAGAAGCTGGGCATCCATCAGCCCTGGCATAGGAGCATTAACAGTGTCCAGCTCTGCCATGCAGCCTGCATCCCACCGGGTTCTGATGTCAAAAGCCAAAAAATTCTGCTGTTTAACTAAAGCCACACTAGCGGACAGGGGAGATCAGCCGAGAAAGAAGGGAAGTGGGCAATCCAAGCAGGTTGTACCTGTTGCCTGCTACCGGCAATTTTAGCTGGCTAGACTAGGGATGCGTGTTTGCCTTGCGGGTAGCAGCCTCTCCGAGTGCGCCGTAGTCTGCGGCCGGACGGAGCCGACTGAGTAACTCGGCGGGGAACCAGGGGCCGTGCGGAGCTCCGAGCGGTGCGGGACTCCGGGCCGTTCGGGGCTCCCGGCAGTGCGGGACTCCGGACCGTGCGGGGCTCCCGGCCGTGCGGGGCTCCNGGTCCCCCCTCTCCCGCCTCATTTGCATGGCTCTTATTACGGCCGTGCCTCGCTCCCGCCGCGCTGACACCGCCGGGCTGAGCGCGGAGTCGCCTCCAGCGGGAAGCGCACTTCCGTTATCTGCGCGCCCGCGCCCCCTCCTCAGCTCGCTCTCTCTGGATGTTTAAGGCGAGGATGAACAAACAGGTCCAGCCCGAGCGCAAAGTGTCGGTGGTGGCCCCCTTGCCGGACCGCTCGGGGCCGCCGCCGCCGAAGAAGGACGTGGAGCTGATCCTGGTGAAGGAGCACAACGGGGTGCAGTACACCAGCAGCAGCCTCCTGCCCGCCGCCCCCGCGCCGCGCTACGGCACCCAGGACAGGGAGACCTGGGGCAAAAAGATCGACTTCCTCCTCTCCGTCATCGGCTTCGCCGTGGACCTGGCCAACGTCTGGCGATTTCCATACCTCTGCTACAAAAATGGNACTCCCGGCAGTGTAGGACTCCCGGCAGTGCGGGGCTCCCGGCAGTGCAGGACTCCCGGCCGTGCGGGGCTCCCGGCCGTGCGNGCAGCAGCCTCCTGCCCGCCGCCCCCGCGCCGCGCTACGGCACCCAGGACAGGGAGACCTGGGGCAAAAAGATCGACTTCCTCCTCTCCGTCATCGGCTTCGCCGTGGACCTGGCCAACGTCTGGCGATTTCCATACCTCTGCTACAAAAATGGAGGGGGTAAGAGAACCCGCTTGCGAGGTCTTTTTCCCCGGCCCCACACCCCCAAGCCGCCCCGCCGCCAGGGCGGCATCCCGCTGCTCTTGGCGGAGTTTCTGGGGGACAGCCGGGAGCCGGGGCGCTGCCCGGGCGCGGTGCCGGGAGGCGAAGGGAGGAGCGGCGGCACCGCCGCGCTCCCCGGCGCTCCCCGCTCCTCCCGGGCTGCGGGGTCCCGCCGCGGCCCCCAGAGCACCCGGAGCACCGCTCAGCCCCTTCCCGGGAGCGATTGCTCGCACACTCCTCGAAGTTTAAGTTAGTTTTTGAGTACAGGCGTATTTGCCTTCTGCTGCCACTCCAGGCTGCTTAACACATTTTTTTCGTTCGCAAAAAATAGCCCCGGGACGGGGGGAAAAGAAAGGCCAAACCAAAAACACTCAAGCAGGAAAACAGCATCTAGAAGAGCTAGCGCCAGACTACTGAAAGGTTTCGTGGGGGCAGTTTTAATGTAGGATCATGGTTTCTGCCCTCGGTTTTGCAGTGTGGGGGTTCTCCCCTCCTCCAAAGTAGGTAAGAGACTTGTTACAAACAAAACCTCACCTCCTGCACAGTTTGGCAATGCCAGCAACAAAAAATTACATACAGTATCTATAGTTGGCTCAGATTGTTTGGCATGTCTTTAGTAAGACCTTAACTCCATCATCCTCTTTCATCTCCCTGAAGTATGCTGTGCTGTCAGTGGTGACTCCAGACTGTGATGGAGTAACACCATCTGCAAGCCGGGCAGGTGCCTGGGGTGCTTTCAAATCACACACAGAAAGAACAGACACTGCCTGGCAGATGGAGAACTGTGTGTGAATGGTGAACCAGACAGAGAGAACCGACAGAGAAAGCACATTCTGAAACATAGTTATGTATGTATATAGTGATAGTGTGGTTGCCTGGTGATAAAGGCTAATAGTTCACACTTGTAACATAAAATAATTGCTTCCTGTGAAAATAGGAATGCAGCATGAATGGAAAAATCCTTATCAGATAACATGGAATTGTACCTGTCCTTGGAACTTAATAGGATGCTGGAGCTAATGAAATACCCAGTCGAGCTTGGTACCTTCAGAACTTCTGAAAGCAGTCAGAAAACCTCTCTGCTCACCACCTAGACAGACTGAAGAAAGCAGTTAGTTCTGAAAAATAACCTCCATCCTTATTTCGTTCTGTCCAAAAATAGTCCTAGCTATCCACACTAGAGCAGCACAGCGCATCAGGAAGCCAGCAGGCTCCCGCTGTGTCAGGTGCAGGTGTGGCAGCAGCATCATTCATACCACTCAGGACAGATGCACCATTGCCACATCTCCACGTCATCTGGCAATTTCCAGGAAAAGGGATATATTCCCCTATCTCACTTTGCACAAGGTGACACTCAGAGTGCCTGAACTCTTTTCTAGTCTAATTTGAGTCGCTTAATTTCCTAACCTGCTTCCTTCATAATTCACTACCCGCTCAGGCACAGAAGGTAACAGTCTGCAAGTCTTGTGTTTTGTTTAGCCACCATGTATTATCTTATGTCAGTTCAGCTAGAAAAAACTGGGTCTTCATTAGCATCTTCTGGTTCAAATACTTCCAAATGGCAGTGAAGAGAAATCCAACAGCTACAAGAGGCACATTTCAGTGAAAAGTTTGCAGTAATTTTTCCATATCATCAAAGTAAAATCAGACCTTTACAAGCAAAGATAGAGAGGCCCTTTGCTACCAAAGTCTACAGAGTGGCTGAGAATTGTTTACTGATACAGAGACCAAACACTATGATATCTTAAAATCTTTCCATCCATTGCCTCTTGTGTTGGACATACATACTAGTTTCAGTCAGTAGAAACCCTTGTAAGATTTTCAGGCTCTAAAAGTTCTTTACTGAGTGTCAAGCCAACTCAGTCTCTTCTTTCTTTCGAATTGTGTTTGGGAGCTTGTTTGCTTTATGCGTAAATTTTCCTACAAGACCAAAAAACATAAGACAGAGGCAGAGCTGTGGGATATCATTGGATTTTGTTGAGATCTTTTCAGTCATAAATCGTAGATATTGTTAAATATCTTTCTCCCCCTTCCTCCCCTCATCACTGCTATTTCATGGGGGAACCTTTCTAGCACTAATTTAACTTTTGCTGCCTCAAAAGGATAACACAACGGGTTTCATATTATTGCTCTGTATCCCCATGCAGAAGTTGGTACGTGGATATAGACTTGGGGAAAACTTAATTTCACTATCTTAGTAGTTTTTCTGGACTGCTGAGCAAATTAAAGAGATGAAATCAGAAGGTTTTTTTATACTTGTCTAGCATGTTCAGACTTAACCTATAAAAAAAAATTATGGGATGCTCATACTGGGATTACAGTTTGTGTTTTGATATTTATAAGGAACAGCTAGGTAAAGAAGAAACTACAGAACAGATTAATGGATAGTATGCATTAAGTAAAGCACTGGAAGGTAAGAGGTTTCCTTTCCTCTTCCTCCTGCAGTTTTTCTTTATTCTGAAAGCCTCAGCAATCACTCAGCCTCAGTGACTTAACTGGAGCTGGCTTTGGACAATCAAAGGTGTGGGTAATGAACATGTTATTGACAGATACACATTACAATGCCCTAAGTCTTTGGGGTCAGCAGAGCTTGTGTTACATAACAAAAAGAAATTCTGCTATCCTACCAAAAGCTACACCCACAAAAGTTCTACAAATGCTCTTAGAAGTTGAACAATAAAGACATGGAAGTAGTAGAAAATGGCATCTTCCTTTACCTTAAAAAAAAAATAAATAAGTTAGGTGGTTGACATATGGACTATGTCCTAAAGCTAACTGATTAATTCAAGATGCCTGCAGACACACTAAGGGCCTTTCCATGTTTGTAAAAGTAGGTGGCTCTCAAGAAAGCCTGGAAACTTACAAGAACTGAGAAGGAAAATATAAACACACACTGTATTCCCCCATTCAAAGTTGAATTTTACAAGGACATGGATGTATATACACCCCCTTGTTTTCACTAGCCAAGCCCTGGGATTTCTTTCTTTGATAAACTCCAGGGAAAATTTCTAGAAAAAAAACAGACATGGAGACTTTTGGGTTAGATCTGGAAGTTCCACTTATACAAAACTCTGATAGTTTACTTCAGTATTACTTACACAAGGCATACACCACCCAGTGGCAGCTGTACAGACTTTTTTTGTTGGGTAACTTCGGAGACAGCACTGGTGGTGGCAACAGAAAGAAACATTTATATTTTAACAGGCTCCCAGTAACAAAAAGCTAGAGAGTAAGAAGCATCCAGCAGAACTAAAATACTGAATGAATAGCCAGAAACATCTGTGTTTTGGGAGTAGCCTGCTGAGAGACCCCAATGGGACTTCTGCACAAAGATAGATGGCAGAATGTAACCCTTCTGTAAACAACCGTAATTTTTGGAATCATTCTTCTACTATTAAAAAATCCCCAGTCTTCAGTAAGATCTAAAAATCTGTAGCATTTATTTTTCTATATCAGTTACCTACTTTCATAGGAGTTGCTTGCCTTACAAGGGCAGAGACAGGTCCAGTGGCTGTATTGTAATATGAAATGTGCCACAGAAAGCTTACAGGACAGATTAGTATGAACAGACTAGAGGAGTTCTTGCCCTCACTGACTTCTTGGAAGCAGGATATGTCCACTGTGTGCTCTAAAGTATTTATCAGGTTATAGGGTAGGCTCTGTACACATGAGAAAAATCTGCAAGCTCCCACTAAGTAGATATGGCAACACTCCAAAAGAGGGAATTCTCAAACATCACATTGTCGGTCCAGCTGATCAAAAAACCCCACAACTTACATGTATGTGACTGCTGCTCACAGCACAGAAGAAAAGCACTGTTTGCAGCAGATGGAATGCTTTTTGTGCAGTGCATTTGTGAGAGTTGCAAAGGAGGGCTTGTCACTGGAGAAATCATCAACTATGGTCACTTCTTCTGGCTAATCTTACAAGAGCTGTATCCTCATTATAAGTTTTCTGGCAAGGCCACTTTTTTATTATTATTATTATTTTTAAGAAAAAATTCCCTAGCTGTATAACTCTGTAAGTCGTCAACATCAATGTACTCCAAAGAATTCTTTATAGCACAACCAACATTTTAATTGCTTTCCAGCTCTACAAGAGGCTATAGTGAATTAAAGAAGTCTACTATTAAAATTATACTCTCATCAAAGATTTATCCTGATATTTGGATTACATCTGAAATTTTACTGATGCCATATGAAGTTGAGTAATGCCTACTATGATTAACTGAAGTGCTCACAGTGGGGGAGGATGATGCTCAGTCTTAGTTAACATGCTATTGTAGTTTTTTTGCAAGACGCTTTCAGTACTAATGTTCATTTTTGTTTCCTGTTCCTGCATAGTCATGGGCAGAATTAATATTTCCCACTGAAATTTGGGAAAAATGAATTTACCAACATAAAATACTTATTTTGTGAGCCAAAGTGTTTGCCAGGTCAGTCATGTTCAGACTACTCATTAGGAAGCATGTAATTGTTGGATTAGTCACTGGAGACTTACTACATCATAAGAATCAGATTAAGTTTTTAATGAATTTAAGAATAGCGGCAGATAAATGTTTTAACATTACTCTAGCTATCATAATGCATACTTTAAATCTCCCCTGCAGCATTATTTTAAAGTGTTTTTAGACCACAGTGTTTCCAGAAGAAATTCTTTGCTTTAATAAACGTTTGCCAGCAATCAATACACTTCAGAAGTATATCACAATTTATCCTAATGCTCCCTGTCCTTATCAGAGTTCCATGAGCTGTAATGCAGGACTGAGCAATCCACAGCACAGGTACCAAAGACAGCATAAACCAGATCCAAATATCCCTGAACAGGCCCAGCACAAAGTCAGGAGCCCAGAGCTGTCACACATCGAGAGTGACACACTGGAGTTGTCACCTCCCACGGGGCTGGGAGCCTGGCCACTGCACCACTTCACTGAGAGCAAACTGTGGTGCTGACTGCACACCTTGCATTTCTACTACACTCTGCCTCCTCAGTTTTGCAAAGTGTCTGCCACCAAATTTAACCATATTTTGGGGAAGAATATAACCTGGCACTTTACAGTTCAAGGGTAGATGACCTTTGCCTTAAAATATCAGAGTTTATATTTCAAAATAGCATTGATGATGATAATAATAAATCAACTTTGAAGTAATCTCACTGCAAAGCCTACGCCAAGAGTTTGACTCATCAGTCAATCAAAGCTCAGATGCAAATCTAGTGATTTTGGTTTCCTAAAAAGGGGTTTTTAATTCCCATTAGCACATCAAACCACTGACCTCAGATAGGTTAAACTGTTATGCTGATTTCTTCACTCTGGCCATGAGCTCTGGGTTCTCAGCCATAGTATGACATTAGGGACAATGCTCAGTTGTGTAGTGTGGCAGTACATCCTTTCCCAGATCCAGAGTCAGTGTCCAGCTCACAGATGCTCTCTTCCCTTTCCCACTCCATCTATTCTCTTTCCCTTCCTTGATCAGCCACTAATCACCTGGTGCATGCAGGGCATGGATTCACCCACGCTCTTCAGCACTGGAGCTCATATGCCAGTTGCCAGCTGCTTCTCTGAAATTCCCTGTTCTGCTCTACAGGTCTTGTTGGCTCCACAAAATAAACCTTCAGAACAGGAATTTCTGCAGGTTATAAGCTACAGCATCATACACCTACATCACTCACTACATATGCAGTATTAAGAACAGCTGAGAGGGAAGAACTGAATCTCTCACCCGAATCTTTCATCAAGTGTAAACTTTTTGTTTCTGACTCTGAGGTATGATACCATGAAATAGTGTATAAGTGGCACACTATATAGACTCTCAGCTAAATATCTGCCTGTGCAGAGATGTTATTTGTCCCTGAACAATTCTAGCAACTCTTAGCTTGACAAATTTACAAAGGTCTAGACATACACCAGCATAGAAAGGTTCTAGATGAAATCCATAATATTTAGCTTGATACACCTTAAGAGGACCATCCTGTGGCTGGGCAAGTATTGAGAACTGATCTAAAGGGAGCTCCAATCAATTACCAAAACTGATTTTCCAGCATTACTGACAATAGAAGAGCTGGTGTGGACCAGCTGAGAAAAGCAAGATACATCTTTCCAAATACGGTGGATACACATTTTGATTACCACTTGAAGTACTTTATTCTAAACTAAGAGGCAGAACAGGCTTCAAGAACTAAGTTCTGTTTTCGAAAATTTAAAATCTCTGCTTAGGGTCTTCCCATCCCCTGCCTCCCCCCCCACCCCAAGCCCTCTTCATTCCTGTACACCCTTCTAAATTCTGCCAAAGAACAGAAATACTGAAATATCCCCAGTAAACCATTCCTGCACAAGTAAATTCTGCAAGTCACATTAGGAAGCCTTCAAAGCTCCTATTAACTCCTGCTGAAACAAATACAGGACTTTGTTATGGTTTGACACAGGTCCTGGGTTTGGATACTCATTCAAACTGACAGAGCAGGCACATGGGCCTCGTGTGTCTGCTTTCTCACTCACATCTTCTTAAGCTCTGGGAGAAATGGTAAATGGAAAGGCCACATTAGGAGTGTAGCAGCCAAGAGCCCTTCTTTACTGAAGAAACCAAAAGAACTCTAAAGAGACTGTGACATGGTCTACATGGTTTGGGTGCAGAATTTCATTTTCATTTTTAGGCAAAATACCACAAACCTGTCTGTCAGTTCAGTGACTCTGTGAATACAGCTCCAGCAGTCTAAAGATATTATTTCCAGACACATACTTCTTCCCCATGCTTAGACCAATATGAAACAATGTTAATACAACTACTTACACATAAGATCAGGAGGAACATACAGCTTTAGTGAGAGTTTAGATATGCTGTGAGAGGAATGATGGATTAAAGTCAGTCCATAAATTACTGAATCTCTTGCTGTGTATTAAAATGGAAATGAATGGTTTAAAGAATTTTGAGCACTTCTGAGAAGCAACATGAAATAGCCCATGTCCTCATTTTTGCTAAGTCTGATGGTAAGCACATCAGCAAATCCCAGTTGTAAAGCCTTTGTCCCCGTTTAACCAATTGATTAAATATTTAAGAACTGTAGTATGGTTCTCTGATATCAGTCTGCACTGTAAACTCCATAGTATTTACATACATTGCAGTTATTACATGTAGTTATTAGACACTGTTGTACCTAACTTCTCTCAACATTATTACAAAATAGTAAGTCACAGCCAAGTAGTTCTACACTTGGAGATACAGTGGTACTAAAGTATTGTAATTTAGAAGTCAAGACACAAATTTAAGTGATGTGTCTTTGTAAAACAGGTCTGGGTCTTTCACTGCCTCACTCTTAGTACTTTCCATTTTCTCTATACATATAGAATCATGGAATTATTTAGGTTGGAAGGGACCTTGAAGATTTGTAGAGCCCCTCCTAGAATCTTGCAACTGACTCTCAACTTCTTGAATTGAAATGTGAAAACAAGAAAAAAAATCATTATTATTGTTCTTCCTATTTGTATCATTGCCATCATTATTAAAGTTGAAATAAATTGTATTAAGGACAAATCCACTGTCCCAATCCATTTTCAATGAAGAGTATGTAAGGTATCCAGGAATATCACACTGGTTATAAACCTTGAGTTTTCCTTTCTCAAGGCTTTTGGAGACAAAGGATTCATGTTAGCAGCCCATTACCCATGTCTTGACAACCTGTAATTACTTCCTGCAACTACAACTCCTTAATAATCTGCTTTCCTTCTCTCTACCTTCATACTAAGTCTTGAACCTTTGATGGAAAGGTTTCATCCTAATTGTGGAGATCTTATATACTGGTTCCAAGTCAGCATAGTTTCAAGTGCAAGGCTTTATTGACATTCAAATCTTGATTTCCTAAAGATGGATATCTGAGTCCTTCAGGAAATCAGCACCAAAAGTGCCTAGATCCCCAGTACTGTTGAATAATTCCTGTTCTCATGGAAATTCTGGGTAACTGTAGTATAGTTCAGCATCTTAACTTCTGTATAGATTCAGCATACTTAATCTTAGCCACAGAGCTTTTGAAACCTCTAATCCATAAGGAAGGGAAAAGGAGGTGAGAGGCATGGAAGGAAAACAGTTAATTTCCTTGCCTTGTGACATATTCTTCTAGAAAACCATAGGAAAGAAACTCTAAACTACTTATCGAAACTATCCTTTGTTTTACTTTCACTCTTCCTTCTCCTTTCCCCTATTCTCTATTCAAACAAGTTTTGCAACCTTTCCTGAAGCATGACAAAGGTGACAGCACAGAGCAGTATTTTGGGAACCGGGGTCTACCATTCAGAAGCAGAAACTGTCAGCAGGGAGGTCTGGCTGTGTAAGCCACATCCTTCTCTACACTCATATTCATCTGAAGTACACCACCAACTTTCCAGTGAACAGAGTTCTGCAATAACATATTACTAAACAAAATTCAGGCAGGATTGAGCAGGCAGTTGTCTGTTGCCAGTCCATAAATGTTTTTTTATGACGAGCATTCTGACTGCTGGTATGTAGTAAGACAAGGTGCCCTTATTATACAATAAGTCTTTTTATAGAAGATGGTAATTTTTCCAGTGCTCCTACTCCTTAAGGCTTCATGAACACAACCACTCACTTCCAGAAGCACAAGTGATTGCAGAAGCTGTGTTCTTAATGTAGGTATTAACTGATTGCTACAGTTTGGCTATTATAATCGTCTAAGAATATATGCTAGGTGTCCAAAATAGGATCCAACCCTTCCAAATTGGTGGTGTTAGATCACACAGACATAAAGTCTTTCTTGTAATGCTTTGTTATAAAAGCTTCCCTAGAACAAACCCAGCATCAGAAGAGCAGTACTGGTTTGATCCTGCCCCACTGAAGTACACAGGAATTGTGATTTCAACAGCAGAAGAATATTACTCCTCTGCAGTCTTTATTTCAGAGCTGGAGAAAGTTATTGCATGATTTCCAAGCACTAGGTGTCCTGTCTTGCTACAGCATTCTTGCTAGTCTGAGAAACAGCTTCTGTGGCATTGATGTAGGGGAAGGATTGTGGCTGGGCAATTGCGCAGCATTCATCTTTACTGAAGCCTGCAGGACTGTGGGAATGAGCTGGTTTTCTGGCCCAACAGCAGCATGGAAGGATGAACCCTCTGTAATTGCCTCACTGACCATCCAAATCACTGTTTCCTTGGGCCCAGTGTATGTACTGAAAAAAGCAGCTGAGTATTGTGCATCTTGATTTTTGTCAGCTATTTTTAATTTAGTCTGCACTTCCTGAACTATGTGGGCATGTGTGTACGGCACTCTTCTCTTCTTCATTTCTGTTTTTCTCTTCTGTAATGAAAGACCCCTTGCAATGTCTATCCTGAAGCATGCCAAAGGTGACAGCACGTTCCTTGCCCTTAAGATCCATATCTCGAGGGAAAGTATGATACTGATTCCAGTCAAATTTCAGTTAAATAAAAAAGAAGGAAGAGGCTGGACTTTTTCTGGCACAGCACCCTGTGTGGAGTGGAATAACGGGAAGCGTTTTCAGACCACAAGGTGGAGCAGTAGATCCTCACAGGTCTGGGGAGATCCCAACCTGGTAATTAATGTCACAGCATTTTTAGGATAAAAGAATTTCATGGTGGCTCATTACTTTTGAATACAGAGGTGCCCAGTAATAACAAAGATCGTTCCCAAGCAGACCGTTCTTGTATTTCCCACTTTATTTTATTAATTAGGATATTATAGGAGGGGCAACTTTTGGCAGTGCCTAATTCACGTGTAGGACCTCACATGTCAGCATGGCCACAATGACAGCAAGGACACAATCCATTGATAACGAGAGATTAGCCCTGAACACACCTTTTTAAATAGTGTGCAACAACAAAGTGGAGATACAGCCCATTCCCCCAAGGACTGATACAGAAGGAAACAATTTTTCAAATCCTAAATTTAGAAGGTATTCCAAATACCCTCAAAAGATTTGCCTTTGGAAAACAAAAAAATAAGCTCCACACAAACTTTCGTGGGTACATTCTACAATTTAAAGATTTCTTTTTTCCTCTTCGATGTTAACGTAACCCACATTTCAGGTCTCAGCATCTTTCCTTCTTGGCAGAGGAATCATTATTTCACAATGCAATAATTTCACAATTAAGGATATTGGACTTACTATGATATTTGAAAGTTCAAGGCCAAATGTTACCAAAACATCAAGTCCACAGCTTAAAAGCCATTCTCAGAAGTATGCTTGGTACATGACTGTTCATCAGCATGCAGGGCTGTGTCTGCCCTGATGTGCAGTGAGACTGATGCTTGAAGAAAGCTCCTAAGCTCATACACTCAAACTGAGAGGAGATTAGAGCTCTACACAGGCATATTAGCTCTACAATTTATCACAAATCTAAGGAAGAGTTTGTGCTGTGCAATACTTTGTCTCCTTTCAGAAGAGAAATTCAGATGTGTAAATGAGATTATGAGACAGGTGTTGGTGAGATCAAAGACAGTCCAGGACTTTGTTTTGGGGAAGAGTATGATCATTTGCTTCTTTTCTGCAGTTTGTTTCTCATGTATGTATGGCTCTGCAGCCTTAGTTAGAATCAATAGATTCGTAAACCACATGGGAGAAATCCTGACCCAGCTGAAGTCAATGGGTGATTTTTTTCCATTGACGTCACCAGAGCCAGGATTCAAACCCAAATAACAGACGTCTCTCTCTTAAGGACTCCTAAGTAGACAGAATTTCCAGACTAAGAATTATGTGAAAAGAAACACAGAGTAAAGTAATAAAAAACTATTCACAATAAACTGATGCAGAAGACTTCCACTGAGTAGTAACTGATCTTCACTTGGTACAATAGCTCAGTACTTCACCTAAAAAGCAAACTGTCAGGATTACACAGATGATGGTGATTATTACACAAAATAGATTTACTCTGTGAGAGTTAGACTATGACCTCAGCATTCTCCTATGTTGGGTTCAAGCAATCAAAAAAGTACTATTTTAAGAAGTGCCTTTTACTCTCACAGTTTCATAGGGACAAATGATTAAGAATCTCTTTCTAGCTTTCAAGGCTGAAAAGAGAAGCTGGGGAAGTAAAAAGTAAATTCAAAACTAAAAGCAAGCAGGCAAATAAAAGGACTGTAATAGATCATGCATTTAAAGTATTCTGGGGTTTATTTCATGGTTTTTGAACTTTTGAAATTGGTGGCTGTAAGAATGCAGTTACTCTCTGGCATAAGCTACTCACTCTCTTCACTCCACCCTAAAAGAAAGAGGCAGAAACCAGTTACCAGGCTCTTCTTGGGCAGCCAGTTCATCCTCCATTGACTCATACAGAAACTGATGACAAAAATCACTTGTGTTTGACCCTAAATTAAGAGATTTTGAGTTCTCCAAGATCACCTAATTTTTTTTTTCTAAGCACCGTTTTAAGTCTTGTTGTATTGTGTGTTTAAAGCCATTTAGAAACAAAAAAAGTTAAAATAAATAAATAAATAAAAATAAATTTTAAAAACCCCCACTGTGTGATAAGTTGAAAACACCAGACTCAGCCACACTGATTTATCATAAGGTCTGAGTAATCAGGGAACAAAACTGCCCCACAATCTGCCCAAGCAAAAGTTTGCACTGTAATGAAACAAGAAGGATTTTGCTTCAAACTGTTAATAGGCCTCTGCTTCATCTTGGCAGGGAGCTATGATGGGCCCTGGGGTAATTTTCACATTCTTCCATGGCATTTCAAGCTGGGAGGCCCTGTGAAGAATGGCAGTGACAAAGCATGTACTGGACGGCTTGGACTGAGGGGAAAATTACATTGCTTGAAGCCTGTTAGTAAAACAGCCCACTAAGAACAAACATAGGCTCAAGTTGCAAACTTAAAGACAAGCTTCTGTCTTATTCATTCATCCCACAGAAGAAGCTGAGTAGTTGGAGGATGGAAAATGAAAGAAGGACTTTGCTAGCCAGTACAGGTAGATTTGTGCAGCATTGTTGTGGTTTCATACTGGTCTAAATAAGACTCAGTTCACCCTTTCCAGCAAACTGTTGTCAAAAGAAGTAGTTCTTACAGTCCTCCTGCTGCAGGAGGGATGATACTGAGAAGTTTCATTTTGTGCTCACAATGCCCAAATTCTCAGGGACCCCACCTAATGGCTGGCACATAGAATATTACCAGCACCACCCTGTGCCAAATACAGATTTTCCCAAAAGGAAAAGTTTTCTGTGAAGAAGGCTGTGACAGATTTTGTGAAATTCCTGTGTTCAGGAAGGTACAAAGTAGAGAAGCCACAGCCACTTGGAAATTACCATTGTCCAGGCCTTTCAAAATATTAGCACAAACCAATAGTAACTACAATCTTTGATAAGAATACAGGATTTTCAATTTTTCTAGGCAGTTATGCAAATAGTAGCCATGACTGTAATGGTAAATTTGCCAATATCACTGTTAATAGCACCACACACAGCCATTAAAGTTTACAAATAAATTAAAATGATACAGCATTTGTCTTCTATAAGAAAATATTCTTTATGGCTAGATAACATACTATTCATTTCAAATATGTCTGATTTCTGTACTTCATAATTTAGAAAGCAGGTTCAAGAAATATCAGAAAAATGCACATAGTGGGTTTTAAGAAAACATGGAGAATGGCTTTATAGGGTATGTAACTTTTTGCCTTCTGATATGTAGTTTACAGTACAGTTACTCTGCTTCCTTTAGTGGTGTCAGAAAGAACATTGACCCTGAAGGCTTCATTTCTAGTGACTGAGAGTAAAGGTTAGATTTACTAGAATTCTTATAGATAGGAACGTTGACTGTCTCACACTTCTATAATAGAAATAACCCTTTACTGAGAGGAAGAATTTAGGGGATTCTGTTAGGCAAGAATTTGTAAAGATTAAGAGAGTACAAAAAGTATTACACTTTATTAAAATAAATCTCTAATAAAAACTGGAAGGAAAAGGAATGTTTTGCTTTAGTCTTTGAGTCCAAAAGTTGAAGTTACAACTTAGAATTGGATTAATCACTAAACAGTGTAAGGCAAGTTTTTAAGAGTACCACAGATTGTTCTGCTTGATTCTTCTTTAGCAGAATTTCAAGGCATTTACCTCCTATTGGTTTGTACATTAATCCTCTTGAAAGCTGCTTGGCACTTGTCTGGAGCTGATTTAAGATGTCTTGGGCGCTTTGATTTACCCTGGCACAGTTATGAATCTCATGCTGCCTAAAATGGGTATTGCATCCTCCCCAGAGGGTGCTTAACTTGGAGGCTGCAGGCTGGTTTTTATTTTGACAATGTGCAAGAGAAAAGCAGTCTTTAAGAGCAACACCCTCCATCCCAGATTGCTGAGAACCAGGAACTGCCCTGCTACATGCACAGCACAAGGCACATTTCACAGCCCTTGCCTTGCTGTGTAGGACTGCTGTGGCTCTGATCAGCTCTGCCAGGGCAGTCCTGCCACCCCCAGCACAGGGGGCATGGCTGGCAGGGGAATCTTCTCGTGTACAGGGGTGCAAGGTGGAAGGACAGTGAGCAGCTCCCACAGCGGCAATCCTCAGAGTGTTAGAGAGAGTAGAAAGCAAGAACCAACACTGCCTAAATGAGGGGCTCAACTCCAAAAGAGTCATCCCAGGCTCTTTTTCATCAAGGTGGAAAACATATAAACTTGGCATTGCTGACGTGTTAAAAGCACAGCTCAGAAAGCAGATATCGTAACTTAATGTAGGTACCAAAAGTGTCTACACAGCTCTTCAACCTGCCAATGCATGAACATGCTACACCAAGAAATACCTGTAGGGTGGCAATTTCAGGCAGAAAAGCAGGTATCACTGTTGCACTGTAATTAATTAGTTTAGTTCACTCAGTCTCTATAGATTATAAAAGAAGGCTGAAACACTTGATTCAAAAACAAAACACAAACAAAACAACCAAGAAAACCCCAAAACAACACCAAAAAACGCTCCAAAACAAAACAAAACAAAACAAAACAAAACAAAACAGCCAAATAGCAAAGGATCTGTCTAGTCTATTCCAATCAGGTTTGTAGGTTCTTCTGTCTGAAAGTCTGGTCTGTGCTAGACAGCAAGTTAAAGTATCTCACAAGCCATTCTGGCATCAAAGTCAGATTAATCCATGAATTTTGAAAACATTCATTTTAGTTTACAGCTGACTGAGGAAAAGAAAACCCAACACAAATGAACATACAAGTTCTCTGAGAAGATGAGAAAACTGTGACTAACAGTCTATATCTGAACCAGAGTGGAACTGTAGTTGCCAAACTCTCCCTGGCACCAACTCTCTCCCTACATTTAAGAGTCAGGTAAACTGATGAAGTAGTATTTCCTTTTGGGTGCATGATGATGTTCTGTATATCACAGAAAATATCTTTTCCGTACTTAAGTTGCTTATTGTGATCCACAAGCTCACAGAAAATACCTTCTGATATCTTCATTCAAAAATATTTTTAGCCATAGATGTTCTGACACCAATAAATCAGGGTACATTTTGACAGGCACCTTGCTCTTGTACATCTGAAATACAGCCTACACCTTATCTGGGTGGTTTTGTTGACATGCAATTGCAGGTGAATATATCCTCGTGTCACCCCTAATAATTGCAAGGTTGGAGAAAAAACACGAATAGAACACTCCTAATAATTAAATGCTAGAATAGTATTTTTCCCCTCTCAATTTAGTATCTCTTAAGTTTCCAGTCATGTCTGTTGTGAAGCAGCCGTGCTCTCCAGGGAGGCATCTGCATGCTGACACAGTAGTCCAGTACTATACATCTCCCCTGACTAGGACCTTCTGAAGAGTTTGTGAACTATAAAGTTTGCTGGTTTGTTCCCAGCAGTGTTATCTGTCCAGGAAAGGATACTACCACTCCTACAACCCCTGTCCTACAGAGCATTAGCAATAGGAATGGCATAAATAACAGAACAACCTACAATATGGCTCCACAGTCCAGCTCACTCTCTCTTTTCTTGTTTAAACCAGCCAGGTAGTTAAAAAAGAAAAAAGAACAAAATCAAGATGGTGGATTTGGGCAGGAATGTTAGTAGCTAGGCTTTCATATTGTTACAAACTCCAAGTATTTACTTATCAAACTACAGATAAAATTCATCTTATTGCATTGATCTAGAAACAAAAGATCCAACTCCAACAGTATCTCTGCTATAGAGGCACAATGTTAAAAGCTATCCATAAAGCAGATCTTTGGACTTCCTATGGTCACACTCATGGCAAATGATGGGAACTGTTCCTTTCCTAAGCCAGCCACAGTGAGTGTTGTGAAGGTCAGCAACAGGAAGCCCCCACAAATCTCCAGAGCTCCCACTGCCACACTGTCCACCCTGGATAAACCTGATTTATATTGTCTCATACCCACCATGTCTCTTCATTTATTCTTTAATTTCCTACCAAACAACACAGGCCAGAGTCCTGTTCTTGTATGTGCCTGCAATTATCTTTAAATTACTCATTGTTGTAAATGTGATAGTTTCATTAATTTATGTAAATAGGACCCTGGCCAATGACTTGGCTGTTATTTATGAATGAATCATGCTGCTCTGAGTGGCTGGATATATTTAACTCTCATTAATTTGTTCAAAATAGCTACTAATGGGTTTCTTTAGCTCATGACTCTTGCAACAAAAGGCAATAGGATGATTGGATTTGCGTGGGGAGGGCCAAGGTAACCCTTTCTGTTACTAGTCAGTGGTCAGCTTATAAATACACTGCACTACAAGTGATTTTAAGACCGTAGCAGGTTAACAGCTCAAGACAAAAAATGCAGGCTTCAGTTGGCCTCAGCCAACAGCACTGAACCATTTCTGGTAACTATTTGTTTTCACTTTCTTTTGAGTGAAAGGAATGCTGTTAAATTTGCAATTCTGAAAAAACTGAAGGCTCTGAGCCCAAATTGAGAGTAGTCATATAAATAAGTTCAAATCTAGCAACAGTTTATTTGAGGGAGTAGCTAAATGTAAAGGCTTCAAGGGAAACATGCCACTTGCCATGGTATAGATTCACTGATTTTATGGTTCAGAAACATTTTCCATTGTAAAAGGTTGCATACTTGGAAGAATTTATTGTAAACTTGGAGAATTTTACATGTGTAAAGTGTTGCTGAAGTTTTTATAGTATGTCATGCGATCTGTTTTGCAGAAAAATGTTATTTTTTACAACTAAAATCTCTTGCTAGCTGCTGTCAACATCATCATACAGCTGCTGTTATCATCATCATCTTGTCTTTGACCTGAGGTTCCATCATGTTCCTTTGTAGCTCTGACTTCTCTTTGCTGTGCCACACAGACCCTCATCGCTTTTAATCTCGGGTCAGCAAGGTCTTAGTGTTTCACCCCTTCTTCCCAGCTGTCAGCAGCAGGCTCCAGCTCCCCTCCTTCAGAGGTGCCCTTGGAGGCCGTGCAAGCTTGGTGGCCTGTCTGCTGAAGAGCCAGATAACATCCATGTACTAGAAACACCTGCCTTTCCAGTTACCTCGTTTTCTACCCACGGTGATCATATACGCTCTGGATTTCAAGAACTCTGCATCGGTGGCTTTGTTTTTCATTCACGAGAGTCTGCACAGATCAGAGTTTCCACCCATTTTCCTTGTTGTCCAAGCAAATGTACTACATTCTATCAAATGCTTGTTTATATTGTTTGGAGTACTATTTATTCTGAATGAAAAAAAAAAACAGTGTTGATCAATGTTAATAGAGATATTAGCTTGTATTTCAGTTCACCAATTGGGAGAGCTCTACTTTTAGACTTTTCCTGCACAAATGCTGGAAACACTCCTATTGGAAAATGCACTGCAATATTTGCTCAAAGTTTGTTGTTTTAGCAGACAGCCCTGCCAGTATAACATTTTGACTAGAAATAACCATGGTAACAAATGCAGAAGGCTAACAAACACAAAGAGTTCAAAATTGTTTCAACTACCTCTGTTCTGGCCTACTTCTTGTATGTGCATCAAAAATCCTTTTAGGATAACCACAGCTGTTTAAATTATCTTTTTTCAGCCATTAGTTAATTAATGCTTCTTTCTTTCTGGGATTTAAAAGTGAGATGAGACCTCCTGGTAGGACTGAGAAGAATATTTAGAGCTTTTGCTTCCCACCCCTTAGGATGCTGGGAATGCTGACAAAGAGAGGAAACACTCCATGTGAATTCTGGTATAGGAAAATTAAGAAGTTGTTTTGGCACTGGACGCAGAATACAAAGTCTGAACATAGGAATACCAAATCTGTCTTATATTTTGTCCTTCATTAACTAAATGTAATAGTTTTTCAAAAATATCCCTGTGTAAGTTTCCTCTTGAAGTTTCACGTAGATAGTTCTTGTAGAAGCTGAAGGTTTGACCTAACCTAGTTTTGCATAAGACATGAGACTGTCTTAACCTCATATTTGCACTGGTACCTTCAAGGAACATGTATGGATCTTGTGAAATCTGTCAGGAGAGAGATGTAGCAGTTCACAACAATCTCAGGCCAACCTGTGCTCTCAAGCTGCATGTGACTCAGTAGAGAGTCAAGTACGGCTCTTGTGCCAGAGCTCTATTACAGATGTTAATGACTTCAGCTTTTTAGCTGTAGAGGGAAATTAGGAGCCATTAGGGATTGCTGAAACTAGTGTTGCCTTGTGGGCTGCAGCTGCGTGTTCACACCGTGGGGGAGTGGAATCCCCTCGAGTGCTGTCAGCGCGTTTCTGCCAAAGCCGCGATCGCACAGATTGTGCTCCCGCAGCCCGCTGAGGTAGGTAGGTCTTGGCAAGCCTGTCTGAAGTGTTAGCCAAGCCCTGCTTCCTAGGAGTTCAGCTGTCTGGCCTGTCCAAATGGGACGCTGGACTCATGCAATTAAAGCACTGCAGTTTCTGTGGCCAGTGACATATTGTACAAACCTTCCTAACACACTCTGACTTCCTAGACAGGGTAGGCATCAACTGCAATGATCCCGCAGAGAAATCTGGGCTGATGCTTCAATTCACACCAGTGGAGCTGAAGCAAGAGGCCCACCAGGACTGCTTTGCCTCTTCCCTGGCCCACAGGATGGTCACACAAACAGGACTGTAAGAACTTTCAAACAACACCTCTTCTTCATAGGATGCTGCTGCTAAATAGCCCTAAGACAGAGCCCCTCTGCAAGCCCAGAGTGACACTGGTCAGCTCACACACAGGCTGTTTGCAACCATTTGCAGACCATTCTATTCTATATCTATTTCACATGGAAATTTGAATGATATTTTGGCCATCATTTATTTTTCTTCGAAGAGGCCTTGATCCCAGAAAGGGTTGAGCAAACACCATGAAAATTGATTCTAGATATTGGCAAGGAAAATAAGAGCAAATATAAAGATACTTACCAAAGTACCTGACTTTTTGTTATTTTTTACCTAACCAGAAGTTGCTAAACAAGAACTTTGCAGAAGACTCCAAAACATTAAGTCAAACTTATTATGACTAAGCACCCTTACT
Source organism: Illadopsis cleaveri (assembly GCA_013399915.1). Classification (NCBI taxonomy): domain Eukaryota; kingdom Metazoa; phylum Chordata; class Aves; order Passeriformes; family Timaliidae; genus Illadopsis; species Illadopsis cleaveri. The sequence continues at coordinate 603,050 of VXBB01008118.1, forward strand.
TTGGTATTTATCTCAATTTCAAAATACTTCAATCACTTAGCACCTGAAAAGTAACCCAGCTATGAAACCCTGCCATACTGTGTAACTGCTCTTTGATGAAAATTACACCACACCTTATTAATCCCTTGCGGGGGCAGGGCGGGGGAAGAAAAAAAGAGAAAGAAACCTCCTTTAACTAAAGCCTGGAATGACTCGCAGCCAAACAGATGACACTTACACAAGTAGGCCTAAGTACAGTACACTTCACAGTTCATCTTGCTATTAGTCATACTTAAAAACTGCATATTTTAAACTCGCATTTAATACGTATGTCCACTACACATCTCCAGGATTAATCTTCTCAAATACAAATTTCCCTGAATAGGCATCATGCTATCCACAGTCTTATGACATTAATCAAACATCACTCTCTGCAAACTCCATACCTCCCAAATACAAGCCAGGTTTGTGAGTCAGCTCCACACACTGTAATACGATCAAAGCAAGACAAGTATGGCACTTCAAAAGCTCACTTGCAGGAAATCTGACAGTAAAACCACCTAAAATAATTTTTCCAGGTACTAGATATAGTGAAAGCAATATGTAGTATCCCAGACTGATTTTGCTGAGTTTCAACACCGAACAGAGCTCAGAACTGCAGGGTATTAAGTATCTGTTGAATACAATTTTTTTTCTGTACAGTATTCAAATATACAACAGTTCAACGTGGCAATCATAGAAAACAGATTAAAAACACCAAAATATTAACAAATCATTGATACTGTAGTTGCTTATGCAAATGCAAGTTACATTTATATTACATTCCATCATGAAGCAGATTCTTGCCCCCAAAGTGATACTACCAATATATTTCAATTTTTAATATACATTCTCAAAGGTTTAAGCTATTTTTTTTCTGTTGATATATCTTGTCTCTGTTTCATTGCAAGGTTTCAACTTTCAAATGACTAAACGTATGACTGAACGCTGAATACATTGTCCTTCCCATTATGTTACAGCACGTTACTTTTAGATGTAGATTGGTGGTATGACTAAGAGAGCAGAGTTTGTTTTTCTGTTCTATTCTCCAGTATATAGTCAAAATTCCCTTTCTAAGCAGTCATGAAAGGCAGCTTACACCAGTAATATCTGTGAAAAGCAAGCTCAAAAGGTAAAGAAACAACTATTCAATAACAATATGCTTTTCAAACTTATGTTTCAACGTATGTTCAAGCATACTTTTTCAACATGTAATTCATTCTACTTACAGGCATGTTTTAAAAGCTACAGTCATGCTTTCAGCTTTTTACCTCCTTTAAGAGTATAAATTTAGGAGCAAAGCAAACTTACTTCCTTTGACAGAATACATTTTCAAATTACTAAACAAGCATAACAGATTTTAAAAGTTTGCACTACTTGCTATTACGAGGAATAGTCAAGCTACTGTTGTTTTTCCTTTTGCTGAAAAATTGAACCATGATATTCACAATCTAGTTTCCTTTTCATAGATAACTCCTAAGGACATTAGTCATTTTTTCAGTGTATATAATTACTCTGTCAGATCTCTAGTTATTAAAGCAATCCAATAATGTTTTTAATACAGGCAAGTTTAATATTAATTGAACTCTTCTTGACCAAGCAAGCTGTGCAATATTATAAATGCTCCCTTTGCATGTACCACAAAGCAGAGAACTGTCAGAGCCCACAGTTATTAAACATGACATCAGATATAATTGCTTTATGATATCACATGCAGCAATGCATGGGGGTAATCTCTCTGTGACCTGGATCACATAAAATAGCTAAGAAATTTTCAGGTAGTTTCTACTTTGGGTGATCCTTTTTTATTTCAGCTGGCAATAGTTTTTATGTTATAGTAGCTGATGCACCAGGATTTTTTCGAAGGCGGCAGTTTCTCAGTGGCAGTACAAACTCACAGGAGAATGCTCAGCCTTGTGAAGTGTTCCAGGAATGTGCCAGCAGCCCCAGCACTGTCCTGCTGCAATATCAAGATGAGTTCTGGGGCCCAGCAGGAACCTCCACATTCTCCACAGTAATGGCCATGAGCATCCCTTGGTTGGAAAGGGGTGTGTTGTCTAACCCATTTCATAAGAGAAGGGGAATTTATTACAGCAAAATCCAAAATATGTCATGGAAGTTTAAATTCTTTATAATTAACCAGTAGTAATTAATTTTCAAGCCAGAGGTTCTTGCAGACACTTCATACAGTGATTTAAGTTGCTCTTACACGATTTCACATTTTTCTCTTCTGTTGCTGGTTCCATGTTCCCTTCTGAAAATACTACACAAAAAAAAACCCTTAAAATTTTTCATAGTCCCTTTCGCTTTCAGCTATGCAAGTGTGTTCAGCTTTTTTTTTCTTCTTCAGTTAGGGATTAATATTCAGGGACACTTCTTTTTTTCTCTTTAAAGCCAAAAAGCAGAGGGTAAGCATTTAGGGGAAATAGGAGTTATGGCTTATAGCTTTTTTCAGGGTTTCTGAGACCTTTAAAAAATACAGAAAAGGGATGTGAACACATGGGTTCTTCCTTCCTGATATTTCTTTTGTACTTCCCAAAAGCAGTGGTTTTGTCTTTAGCTGGTAAAAGTAAGAAACAGAGAAAGAAAAATGCAGCCAATACAAAGACTACAATGTCTTTTTACTGTCTTTTCAGGTGCTTTTCTTATTCCCTACATCCTCTTCTTAATCATTGCTGGAATGCCCCTGTTCTATATGGAATTAGCACTGGGACAATATAACCGAGAAGGGGCTGCCACTGTGTGGAAAATCTGTCCAGTTTTCAAAGGTAAGTGTTCCTCTGTGCCCCAGAAGAGCACCTGGGGGTGCCACACACGTGTGATCACAAACAACATAAAGATCTCTCATCTTTCACAGCCAATGTGGTATTTGGTGACCTTTTCCCAACCCTCAAAGTCTTTATGTTATCAAAGGTGAAGCACAACAGAAATCATTTTCAGGGTGGTTGCTGGCTGAGTGTAACAGAGGGCAATGAGCAGGAGCATTTCAGCCCTGCCCTCCCTTTCCCCTGTGTGCTGGGAGGAATTGGGTATCTCTAGGTGGAGGGAGAATTTTGCCAATCCAAACATTGGAAACACCAAATCCCATCCAGGTTAGTTCAGCCCTGTCTTCTCTGTTGACCAAGGTAACCACTACTCCATTCAGGGCTTGGAGCTTTCCCTGCAGAAACCAACATACCACAGTGCCTTCAACACTAAAATGGAGTTGTGAAGACTGTAGGTTGGGCCACTAGGCTTGTAACATCACAGGAGTTTTCTGTGATATTTCTGTACCTCAGTTCTCCTGCCTGTAAAGTGGGAGCAATGATTCTGACAGTCTTTGTAAAATGTCTTTCATATTTAGCAATGAAAAACACTTATTAAAATCTAAACACTATTATTATTATTGAATGTTTTCCACTAGGATTAACTCTCCAGCATTTCTGAATAAAAGGCTTTGGAGTGTTGTTTGTGCACTGCATCATTCTTCAAGGAAAAAATAGGTTAGGTGCTTCAGGGTGTTTGGCTTTGATTAGGAAATGATCAATGTGTGAAAGAAGCTATATATGTTCTGTATATGAAACAAGTATTTGTTAAGGAACCTCAAGAATTTTTTTAAGCATTGCTTGCCAGTAAAAAATATAAGTTCCTTTGTATGTATACCAGACTAAAATATCTATCTAAAATCTTTTGCAAAGTATGTATCTAAAATCTTATGCAAAAGCCTTTTCAACACGGAGATATCTGAAATTAAACCAAACTAAGCTCATCTGACCTTAGAACCTTAAAATTCAGATCATGTTCATCCTGGGACTGACAAAAGCTGAGGAGCTTAACAATAGCAATCCAAACTTGATGGATCCACTGCTTGGATATAGGTTACACTGAGTAAATGTTAGTCTTCTTTCTCAAAATACAGCTTTCCTCTTCAAGCAGTCTAGTGCCACACAATAAGAAAAGTGAAGGGGGTTTTTCTTATCAGCAAACCCAAAATTCACCGCAAAACCAGCGATTTATCAAAAAATAAGTAAGAGAGCTAATAAAATAATGTGCCTCAAAATTTTAAAATTAATTCATATAGATTTACCTAGCCCTTCTATAATTCTATCATGGGAGACAAAATTCATCCCAGCACCCAGGAACCTGAATACTCTTGCTCAATAAAATTCATGGTGGTATTATTTATCTACCTTTGGATGACAATGAGGAGTTTGAAAACCTAAATGCAAAAATTAGACCTTCAGGATCTCAAAGCATTTGAGCCAAATGCCTCTGTGCTCAGAGGTATTCTGTGTTGACTTCAGGATTGAAAAGATTATGAGAAAGGAAAATAGAATTTATTTCATGTATATTCTTGCTGACATTCCAGCTGTGTTTTTAAGCTGACATTTTCAAGGTGGACTAAACATACATTACTGTTGATATTTAAGGTTTCTTATTACAAGACTATAGAATAGCATAAGTTATTTGATTCTCAAAAAGTAATAAGCATTGAGACATATTTGCACCTCAGTATATACTCAGTACTTTTAAAGTTTTGGCTGAAACCTCTGATAACATGCAAACACATTTTACTGCTAATGCTTTGGAGTTGTTTCTGGGACAACTCAAATCTCTCACTCAAAGGAAAAGTACACAGTCTACACAAATTTATAACAGCTTCTCTAAATGAACAGCACTGTTGTTCTAATTTTAGCTATGAATATTATTGCTATGAACTCTAAGCATTCTACTTTTAATGAGATGCTATCATAACATATGCAATTACAAATATACCCTGTAACCTTTGTAATATAGTCTGTTTTCATCTCTGCATTTTTTTCCAGGGTCTATTTTAGACTGTGGGTGATGCAGCATTACTTTTAAGAAAACCTAGAAACATAAGAGCAAATTCATTCCTGAACATTCTTACAATCACAGAGAAGAGCTTTTTAAAACACATTTGATCCAGTATTTTTTAGTCTTGCTATTAAGCATCTCTTATTGTCCTCCTGGATTGGAGGAATTTCAGCAACGCTATTTTAAACAACAATCATCTAATTTTAGTATTTAATGTATTATCCATACTTAGTGTTTTGGCATTCACCTTAAGAATTATTCTTTTGGGGGATTCCTCCCTCCTCTCCATTCTATTGATCATGGTGTATCACTAGAGTTTGAGTGTTTAAGTACTAGATTCATTTAAGCACTAAGGATTTGAAAATACTGGTTCATCTTACTTTCACAATTATTTCCCTATTGTGAGGGATGAGCAAACTGGTTTATGGATTAAAAGTCTCCTGCAGAGCAGAGAGTAACTTTTGTACACGCAGCAGTCTTTGAACTGCCAACTCCTTCAGGGTCAGCATCTGTTCCTTATGCAAATTTTAAACTGGGATTAATACTCACAGTGTTTGCTACGTCCTTTCTTTATAAAGAAATAAGAAAGCCTAATAATCTCCAACTGCTAGGCTTCCAATTAAACTGAAGAAAACTAGAAGTAAAGTTTGCACTCAGTTGCTGTGACAGTACCCACTGTGACAGTGATGAGATTCATAAAATAACTGTAGTCCCTACCTTTTATATGCATATATACATACAAATTTGAGGGTGGATTCAGAGAACAAAGCTGCACACACAGTAAAGAAAGAATGATTGAAGTCAAGGCAAAGCAAGATTCCTGAGCAATTCTGCCAACCAACTTTTATTGGGCTCCAACATTAGTATCAAAACTTCCTCCCAAACTGTTGGAAAATGTCCATTTTCATGAGGAGAGCATGCACTTTCTGGGGCGCTCTTACTAAGGAGACCCTCCAGCCACACTTCATGATATGCAAAAACACAAAACAAATGTTCAAAGTCAAAAGAGAATGCTTACACTCTGAATTCTGTAGTCCTGGAGAGGTAGTAAAAAGGCTGAATGTCACACACAGTTTAGCCCCAATCTGATATTCACCAAGTTTTATTGGCATGCCCAAAAACGACCTGGAGACCTCAGTGGAACAGCACAGACTGTTTCATGCATGATGTGGAGCCAACTGCATGCTGATGGAAGCCAATCTAGAGAGTAGTAATGGGAAAGAAACAAGAGAGGGATCAGTGTCTGTTCCAAACTAGTTCAGGGTGGGAACATGAGCATAGGGAAACTTCATTTAAGTGTGGAGCTTTACTTTTCCAAGAGAAGTTGCCAAGGTCCCTGACGTCATGAAGATGAAGTGAGTTTCACTCCTAACATGGGTGTGCAATCTTCTGCATTGGAAGCAAATCAGCAATGGAGTTGTACAAGGACAAAATTTGACATTGCACTGCTTAATTTCTTTTTCTGACAAACAACTGGATTTGACAAAAGCCAGTCATTTTCCAGAACCATTTCTGTAATTTTTTTGTTTAGAGGTCAGGTACATTGTGTCCTCATATGTGTATGCAAATGTCAAAAATTCCTTTTTATTGGTGTGAAGACCTAAAATGAATTTGCAGTTATGTATGATTGAGTTTAACTCCAGTGTTTGAGTATACTGGTGCATGTCAAATGCAATGTGTAATCTAGTTTTCCTTTGTCTTTAGGTGTAGGCTATGCAGTGATACTCATAGCTCTTTACGTGGGTTTCTACTACAACGTTATCATAGCTTGGTCTCTGTATTATCTATTTTCATCATTCACATTTGAGCTCCCCTGGACAAACTGCCACAACAGTTGGAACAGCCCAAACTGTACAGATCCCAAACTCTTCAATGCATCAGTGCTTGGCAATGGTACTAAATACTCGAAGTACAAACTCACTCCTGCAGCTGAATTTTATGAGTAAGTGTTGACTTGACTTTGCTGTTTATTCAAAATACTATGTCTAAGGGAGTTTCCTTGTGAAGGTAAAATAGTTTTTATCCAGGCTCTAGAATGAGCATCAGAAGACTAAGATTAAAATGGAGCTGTAATGTTGGTCTGTATTCCTGGGTGACTAAGACTTTTGCCTCTGTGATCTTTGGTTTTTCCTGTACTAATGACGTGCTTGCTACTGAGCAAAATGGAATTGAACAAGACATAAATCTTCTCCATGTGCCACTTTTGCTTGCACCAGCTTTGCTAGGGCAAGGAAACACAGCAATATTCTGACAGAGGTGATTGCATAACAAACTGAGCTGATTTTAAGGCTTTAAAATAACCATTTGTTCATAGATTTGGACTGTTTCTCTACTCACAAAATATTTCAGAGCAACAGCAGACCTCTATGTGTTCCACTGCTTCAGTGGTTCAATGAAGTGAGATGAAACACTAAGCAGGAGGAAAGAGCCAGGCTATAGAAAGACAGGCTTTTAACAATGCCTGAGCAAAAGAGTGTTCTACAACATGGGCTGAGACAGGCAAAGGCACATTCAAACACCTGGAATCAAACCCCAAAAGGTATATAAACCAACAACTGCACTTAAAACCAAAGACACCAATCTCTGTATAAATATTTTCATTATTGACTTATAGGGGAAAATGGGATTTGATTAGGAGAAAGAAAGGGAATGAGCATCAAGCTATTGAATCAGCTGTTGAATTATACTGAATAATGAATTAATTAATATTTCTGTTTTGGGAATAGAAGGCTATCAGGGCACACACCTGCTAAGCAGCTAGTAGACTGTAGTAACCCTGTAGAAACAAAGGGAATACACTGTTACCATAAATAACCAGTAGGGATCTTGGGGTCTCTGTAAATAGCTCTTTAACCTTTGTGGCTGCTGTTTCTTCTCTGAAGACAGCACAGTGAAAGATACACAAACTGCTGGCAGGGGTTTGGGTAAATGAAATTCAGTGCTATGAAAACAAGACTGGGGCTGGAGTTCAAAGGAGCTCACTAAAATGGCAAATAATGACAGCTGTGAAATCTACTGCCCTTACAATAAAAGGCTTAAGTCTTAGTAAAATAAAATGCAATCCGTACATTCTTGCTTTGCCTTTTTATTATTTTAAATGGTTCTGTGCAACTTCTGCTATCACATCATGCTTGGGTAATGATTTTGACTTTGTGGTGGATGAAGTTGTGGTAGAATCGATTCATGATGTTTTGATTTGGTTACGCTGATCTGAGGAACAGCTCAATTAATGATTGTCTGTACACTGAAACTCGAAATACTATAGTTCTTTCCTCATCATGAAGCAGATTCAAGGTGCAGTGTTCAGAAGGTAAGAATGAAAAGGGAATTTGACATTATGCTTTGATCCCTGAATTTCGGGGTTGTAATTAGGTCACTAGGCCCTGTTCTTACCAGCAACTAGATTACATTGCAAAAATGAGAAGAGTAACCACTTAACTAAAACACTTTATAACATCTGTTTTCCCAGCTGTAAAAACAGGGAATCACAAGGGGCATTATATTCACTATCCAGTATTTGGATGAGCTCATCAGGTCCAGCTGTACAGCTCAGGTGTCAACCCAAGCTTGTACAAAATCTTAGTGTATTCAGATCCAACCTAATAAATGAAATCAGAAAACAGTTTCTTTCTTAAATAACCTAATTCATGCTCATGGTCTTTTTACAACAAGGAGAATTGAATCTTTTGACTATAAAGTTTCATTTATTGTGCCAAGTCACAAAAGGAGATAGGAAGTGAAACAGCTTTAACTTGGTTCTCTAGGTTGTGTAGTTACACCAAAACTCACACAAAAACTTTTGGCCTCTGGGGGGAAGGCTGAGGGGGAAGCAGGGAGACCAGAGACATCAAACATTTATTTTGCAGTTGGAGAGTGACTGAAAAGTACTTCCAAGCCAGGTCTCTAGGAGACAGCTGGTATGATTATTCTGAAAAAACACAGACGCTTCTTTTTGGGACATAATTCCTTCACACTAAGTCAGCCTGACCATGAATTTAGAGTTGATTATTTCCTAAAGCCCTGTAGCTGCCAGAGCTGACTGCCTCTATCTCCACCAGCACAGGAATAAACTGTAGGAGGAAGTGGGAGTACTGTGATGTGACAGTTCATCAAATACTACAAAAAAGGTACCTCAAATTCAGCAGAAATATGCTGGTTGTCACTACTTATATTGAGTGAGAAAAGGGAAAACTTGCAATCTAAGCCAAATCTATCAGCTGTCCAGTATCTAGCTGGGAGGAAAAGCAGAGAGAAACCTCTAAGCCTCAGACTTGGAAAAAATAATTTCAAGTTGCAAATTCTATGCCAAGGCAATGACAGGAGAACCTTGAAGAACATATTTGGCTTTTGTTTTCAAGCCTCAAGAGCTGGGCAGAACTTAAGCTTGAAGTGCTTCTACAATGAGGCCTTCTAGAGAGTTTCATTTTACTAAGTCTGGTTTCAGTTGTAGAGGCCCAATTCAGGCCGAGGTGCCACTGATGTCATGGGGACAGCTTCTCACAACAGCAAGGAACAGGACCGCCACAATACTTCATTAGAGATGCTTAAAATCAACTACAAAGTATTTGTACACTGTAAACTTGGCAAACCAAGCTAAAATCTAATAACAACTGGTGCCTTTCTGCTAAGTAATAGCCAGACATAAAAGAAATCCAGTTAGGAATAAAATGTCAACTCCACATTTCTTTAGGGACACACTTTACTTTAATTCCTTCCTTCTTCAGAGGTTTGGAATTAAACACAGAAAATGAAAAGAATCTTCTATCCTTTCCACACATGTTAAAATAATTCAATATGAACTTTTTTTTTTTTGGAAGAACACAAGTAAATCACAAATAAAGTTTCCCTACCTACTCCATGTTGCTCCTATTTAAATAATTCATCTGAACACAGGCATATTTTATATTTGTTCTCTCCTTTCTTGTGTCTGGGAAAAGTCTATTACCATCTTGCTGTCATTTATGCTGACAATTAAAAAACACCAGTTTGGAGGAACAAAAGCACTATTCTTCTCACAAGGTACTGTGCCTGTAAAAAATCACAATCTGTTGTAGAAACAAATGTTGGCAATTTTTTAGAAAAAGCAGTGAAAATGTCAACAAACATTGAGCTACAGCTGTTTCCCTCTGACAGTACTTTTTCTCAGGGCTGTAATCCACTGTTTCTGCATGAGAAATTTTACAGGGAAATTTTCATGCCAGATTCAGTAAAGGAAATTCAGAGAATTCACAAGTCTGCCCAGCTGTGAGCAATTACAAAAACCCACCTAAGAATAAGGAATAAAACCAAGATTTAGTCATGGCAGTCTACATTTGTCATATTTATGAACATAATGTTTATGAAATTTATGGGAAGTGTGTGAACCAAGAACATCCTGAAAAAAAACCCTCATCCTACATAGCAAAGGTTACTTTTATAGACCAAGAGGTTTGTGCTTTAGGGTACAAGTCTTCACTGGAAATGCCACCCCAGGCAAAGGGTCCACACAGTTCAGTATCACAGCCAATGGAGTGATCAGTGCTGTGGCCCCCAAAGATGCATGAACCCATCCCCATTAAACAATTTTGAAGCAGCTTCTCCTAAAAGAGAAAACAATTCAGAAGTCAGAATAAGCAATCCTGCCTATAAATGCTTCTAAACACTGAATCAGGCAACAAGAACTAATGCGAGTGGATAGCCCTATATTCTGCTAATCACATCCAGTCTTTCCATTCAGCTCTTCTCAACAGTAAATTTTGGAGAGTCATGAATGTGCTGGAGTGAGGCATAGTAGCAAAGGAGGTCAGAATTGCTAACTTAGTGGGAGAATAAAGTTTTCAGTGCATTGAGATAAGCGTTCTCTGTATTGTCATGATTCAAAAAGAAATTTCACCTGCAATGGGGCAACCCTGGATGTACAGACAGACAAGGAATGAGATACTGGAAAGCAGTGCTGTGGAAAAGGACCTGGGGGGTCCTGGTCCATGGCAAGTTGGACATGAGTCAACAGGGCCCTGGCATCCAGGAGGGATGTCCGTGTCCTGGGGGCATCAGGCCATCAGGGGGCACAGGAGGGGATTGTCCTGCTCTGCTCTGCACTGGGGTGGCCTCACCTTGAGTGCTGGGAGCAGTTTTGGGCACCACAGTATAAAAAAGATATTAAGATGTTATAGAGCATCTAAAGGAAGGCTGTGAAGATGGTGAAGGGCCTTGAGGGGAAGCCATATGAGGAACTGGTGAGGGCACTTGGTCTGTTCAGCCTGGAGGAGACTGAGGGGAGACCTCAGTGCAGTTACAACTTCCTCCTGAAGGAAGAGGAGGGACAGGCACTGATCTCCTCTTTATGGTGGCTGGTGACAGGAGCTGAGGGAGTGACCTGAAGTTGTGTCAGGGGAGGTTTATATCGGATATCAGGAAAAGGTTCTTCACTCAGAGGGTGGCTGGCCACTGGAACAGGCTCCCCAAGGAACTGGTCACAGCCCCAAGCCTGACAGAGTTCAAGAAGTGTTTGGATAATGCTCTCAGGCATGGGAGATTAGAGATGTCCTATGCAGATGTAACAGTTGCACTCAATGATCCTTGAGGATCCCTTCCAACTCAGTATATTCTATGATTAAGCACAAATAATTACAGCCAGGATGCCACTGGTAAATTATGTGATTCCCAAAATCGAGTTTTCAGTCCATTACACATCTCCATTCTCCAACACAAGAGGGAGCTGAAATATCTACAGAAAAACCCTGGTGCTGCATCCCCCTGGCATCCCCCTGGATTGTGACACTCCAGGGTGAGGGGGAGGCACATAGGGCACAAGCACTGCACCTCAGCTGCTCTCCTGTGCTCTGGGCTGTAGGACAGCACTGTCCCAGAGCCAGGATATCCTTCAGCATTGCAGCTGTGCCTACTCAGAGCTCTTTCCAAAGCATCCAGAGACACCTGAGCACCTCAGACAGCAGCCCCGGGTATGGCAGAGCTGGGCCTGAGCCAGGCTGCCCCTGTGGCACCTCATGTGGAGCCACTCTGCTCTCCCAGCACTGCAGCCCCAACCCAGGGTCACAGGGAGGAGACCCTGGTGTCCAGCCTGCACAGAGCCAGCTCAGCTCTACAGCTTTTGTACCCAAGCTCTGCCTCACGCTGCTGTGCGGACACAAACTGCCATGAGAACCATGAACTGCCATGAGAACCAGCTGAATGTAAACTGAATATAAGTAGAGCTTTTCGTGAAAGAAAAATATCTGGAGCCTGGCAAACTCTGCAAAAAGGGCTCTATCCACATCAGCTTGGTGCAGATAGCCTAACCTTCCACAGGTGAAGGAAAACCACATTTCATGCTCTGAAGGAAACTGGCAGCAATGATGACTGAACTATGGTTGCCCAAATACATAACACAGAAGATGCATGTAGAAGAGCTTTCCAATTGAGCACAATTATCATGCTTCAAATTGCCTTCTAAATTGAGCATGCAAATTAATTTCCATAGATTGCACATTGTATGCACTGACAGTTCTTTTAGCATCTTCAATCTACAATTTGCATAAAGTTTTAAATCATAAAAACATAGTCTAACTACCAGAATAGGAAATATAGCTTGGGACACCAGGACTACGTCTATTTATACCTTACCCATTTTGCTGATTCTTAGTTTATGAAGTCATTTGGGTTTGATCTCATAAATATGACTGCTAACTTTTAGGAGTACTTAGATGTTCCTAAAAGTACTTAAGATGTTAACTAACAAACACATTTGTTAGTTAACATACTAATTTACTCACATGTAATGACATTTTTGAATTCTGAATGAATCTGATGCAGCACATCTAAAATTTAGATAAATGACACCCTTCTATTGAGAACATGACATTTAGGCAGGTAACTTTTGCCTCTAATAAAAAAAGAAAGAATGAGTTTTCAGAGCTGTGTAAACATATTTGGACTGAAAATGAAAATTATGATTGATTTTGTATTGAAAAAAATGAGGCCTACTTCAAGACCTTAAACATGATCTATTTATGCAAAATTTTCTAAATTTCTGAAATACAATCACATAAATCTGCACAGGGATGAATAATACCTAAAGCTCCCTAGAAAATACCAGTCTGACAAAAACATCCCAGAGAATTCTACACCTAAAACTCTTAAATCCTGTGTTCTGGCTATAGATTAAATGTGTTGTGGTGAAAATGATACAGAGTAATTTTCAGACCACAACGCTTGGCATTTCTTTTTTCCTGGTTTGATTCCCTGTTTATGTGCAAACATTCACCACTTCCGTAATAAATACGTTCTGAATTGCTCACAGTAGAGACAAAGCACACATTTATAATAATCCTTATTTTACAGATGGGAAAACCAAGACACAGAGAAGAATTTTTGGTTCCAACATTTCCTGTTATTAAAACTATGACTGGGTCCTTCATTTACTGAGTCCTACTAAGCAGCTGCCCCACTACCTCCTCAATAATTTGTTTTTAGTAGGGTTTATGTGTGAGTACCAAGCAGCTGAGCTGCCTGGTGACTGTTCAGGGTCTGATGCCAAATTAAAGAGGACCCAAGTGCTGTACAAAGACTAAACAGAGTCAGTGGTACTAACAAACAAATCACTGTTTGCAGATTTCAATGGAGGTGAACTCCTTCCCTTTAGCTGAATGCAGTGTGGAAGTAAGGCAGGAACTGGAGCCAGAGTTCTTGGGTGACTAGGGGAATCTTCCCAGCAGAGAGCACAGGGAAGGAGAGAATGAGAAGAAGTTTCCCTTGAGAGGAACCAGATTGTCTGAATGCAGCTTCAAACTGAGAGCCCTTCCCATTCCTGCCCCTCCTGCAGATAGGTGAACAGACTCTTGGAACCCAGATGTACAATCTCAGAGTCATTGCAAATGTCATTTACACTGCCTTACATGGGATGCAGTCTTAGCATAAACCAAGCTCCTTTGCACAAATCCCTGATTTCCAGTGCACATAATTTGATACTCGGTGCTGTTCTAATTAAATATTTCTCAAGCTCTGAGTAGAATATCAGAAAGCTTAAACAATTTATTTCTCTTGCATTTTGTCCAGCATAATAAAATAGATCCCTGTTCTACTGTCAGCTCCATCTGCTAACGTTTATTCTCAGTCTTTCCCCCATAACGTTCTCTTCTCATTTTTGCATGTATTTCTCATCTAATTTCATTCTTTTCTCAATAACAACAGTCCGCAAGCAAAACACTAATTCTAGTTGTCTACCAATGGTTTTTCCTTTCTTTTTGACTCATTTGAATTCTGAGAGTTTATTTTGTTAGCAGAATTGGACAAACATATCTCTACTTATGAAGCAAGAATTCCTTTCAGAAACTCTTACTGAAGACATGCTTTGGACATAATTTGAAGGAGTTGACAGAGTACAGAGGCTTCACAAAGCACCTTCACTGACTGCCAGTGATGCCAGGAGGGCTTCTACTGCTGCAGTGGAGGTCCCATTCCTGCTGCCCAAGCATGAGAAGTGCAAAAGCCTTGTTCCCCCAGTGACTTTGCTTTGTTTCTGTATATCTGGTATGCAGGCGAGGAGTTCTGCACCTGCACGAAAGCCGTGGGATCCATGACCTTGGCTTGCCTCGCTGGCAACTTTCCCTCTGCCTCTTGGTGGTGGTAATCATTCTTTTCTTTAGTCTGTGGAAAGGCGTGAAGACTTCAGGAAAGGTAGAGATAATATTGTCCTTCTATCTTGACTGTGTCCTTTGTCTACTTTAAGAGGTCTCCTAATTTTAGAAAGCAAGAAAATAAATCACTGATTTTGTGGCATCCTCAGGGACCAAACTATCACATTTCTTGTCTGATATTCCAACTGAAAATTTTATTAATGTACTATTTTCAATTCAACATCAGTGGTTTCATCCAGAAAATACTTTTAAATACTCAAAATTGTCTTAAGTGGGCATCTTCTTAGCCAAATACTAATTAGCCAAGTATTAATATTTCAATGGTATAAGAGGCTTTGGTTTTATTATATAAAATGCCATGTCAAGAGAAATATCTAATGAAAGACATTGGAAATCACTCTTTGACATCCCTCAGAAAATACCTCAACAGAAATTCCAGAGCTGGATACATCTGAGAGTTTTTTGTACATTTTCATGAAAGTATCACTTAACATCAGGCAATGACTGCACTTTTTTGTAAACAACATAGAGATGAGGAGTAATCAGCAGTCTAACACACACTGACACTGTCTTCTGTTTGTCAAAACTGTCTCCTATTGGTATCTGTAAACTTATATATGAAGAGATTCATGACACATAACAGCATTTTCCCTCACTTCCTAAAAAGAGCTTCTCCATCCAACTGAATGGACTAAACCAAGAAAATGCCAGCTGTACTTATTACATATTCTTAAATCTTCTGTGACAGCTGATTAACCTTTGGGATCTCTGTTGTCTGCAGGTTGTTTGGATAACAGCCACTTTGCCTTATGTTGTACTATTTGTCTTATTAATACATGGAATAACCCTGCCTGGTGCATACAATGGAATAAATGCATACCTGCATATAGATTTCAGAAGATTAAAAGAAGCCACAGTAAGTGTACTCTTCTGTTCTCATTCCCTAATTATTAAACCTGTTGCCCTTGTTATTGAAACTGAAAATATTACAGTGAACTTCTGAAATTAAATAGCCATGCTTCTGCTTCTGTCCAAGCACTGGTCCCCTTTCTCTGACAGTTTAACTTTCCAAAACTCTGCAAAACAGGACTATCTCACACTGAACCCAACCAATTCAGAGCACAAAACACGTGTGTGAAGGCACTTACAGGTGTGGCAGACCCCTAAAAAAGTCCATGCTTAGATTGTGCACTCAGTAAACTGCAATATCCTTTATACAGGAAATTGGAGTCATGCAAAAATTTAGTTCTCAAAAGGCTAAGAATTTCTTCAAGAAGAAAATCTTGCTTTCTGAATTGCTATCTTAGATACTAACCTAGAAAACAAAACTACTGGCCTATGCAAACCTTGCTAAACATATAAAGTCAGGACTAACTCACCGAATCAAATCAAGGTCCCTCATACAAATAAGATTTTCAAAAATATTATGTTCTTATCTTACTATTGAAGGTAATGTACATTTTACTATATTGTTGAACATATCCCAACTAACCCAATTTGTGGAGTAACTTGGAACTAAGACTTATTTCATACATTGTAAAGCAAAATCCATGTGTATAGTCACTAATACATGAAATTAGCAGCATTTCAGACCTACAAAGAACAGAGACTACAGAGATATTTTACCCCTCTACTATCCTAAAAATAGCATAAATCATTTAAAAGACTGTAGTATCTCTATGGATGGGTCACAAGGCCATTCAAACGGTTATAAATCTGAAAAGAGACAATATCATTTTACCAGAAGGAAATGCATCATCTTGAAAAATGGCAGCTTTCAGAAATGTCTGCAGTCTGTCCATAGTTGCACTGTACCTTTCCTATGAATCCTATCTTGTTTTTTCCTGAATTATTAAAAAAGACCTCAAGTGTTACAATACAGACATATTTTTTATATTCTTGGCCAAAAATATATATTCCTGGCTTTTTGATGCTAAATTTGAAGGCAGGCATTTCTTCTAAAACAGAGCCAGACCCCGTGTCGATTTTGGAATGATCCAATCAAATTTCAAATATGGGATTTTCATCCACCTTTGTCCCAAGGCAGTAGCCACCCCAATAATTCACATTATTGCATACACATAAATACAAAGATGAACAAAGCAGGTGCTTATATTTTTCTTATATATTTTATGTGCTGTTTGGAAATAAACACCACAATTTCAACTAGATGTCTGTGGAGCTGTACTAGCTGTACCAGGCCTCCATCATCATATTTGCCTTCTGCTTCTGGAAGGACATTCTGTGTGCTGCTTCTTCTTAGCTTAATATTTCTGCAGCTGCTGTTTAGATGACCCTAAAGTTATTTGTCTCTAAGACTAAAATTTTCAGACAACAACAAAAAGTTTCAGTAGAATAATAAAAGACTAAAGATCACTTATGTTGAGAAATGCCACTAACTGCTTTGTCATGTCAGCCCTTCCCCTCTTGGAGACAGGGATCCCTGCTGCTGCGATGGCTTTGTGTGTTTAATCTTTGTCCTCAGGCTCCAAAGAATAGAATCCCACTTCATTTCGATGTCAATGCATCCCTGGACGTGATACATGATTTTTTTATTTTTTCCAAATGAAGAATCTAAGGAGGAAACATCCTAAGTCACAAACAGTAATGACCCACAGAGGGCTCTGCCAATGCTCTTCTAAAAGCCCTTAGAGCTCATTGACCACTGTTAAGGTGTGCCCCATTTTGTGGAGCCACAAACTGCACTGCACTAAACATGCACAGAAGTTATAACAGCATAAACACTGAAGAAGGCTGGAAAGACTGATGACTGCCTCCTGTAAAATGTTCCTATCCGTTTATTTTCAATACATATAAAAACAATATTCTGTCATAAAGTAGATTAGATTATGCCTTGATCAGAAGCCATGAAAATGAGAAACATAAGCATGAACAGCAGAACAGCCCTGCTGTCTTACTTCCTGCTTGGTTATAACAAAGAGAACATATTGCATTTAATCTTAATTGTGAAGGAATTTCTGGTTTCTGCTCTTCTTTCCCTTCACCTTGATGTTCTTAATTTGTTTCCTAATCAGCTACTATGAGCCAAGACTCTTACTCAACAGATACTTCAGCATGTGCTTAAATCTTTTGGGAGGCAGCAGGTGCTAATCTCTTACTTGAGTCAACAGGACTTAAGCAGGTGCTTAAGGGTGCTTGAATAGTGAGAAAGGGTGAGTACAACTGCACTGGCAAGATACAAAAGAGACACAGAACCACTAAAAACGAGTATCTTATGGTGGCGTATGCAGGTGCAGTTAGAGTTTAGCAAAATTTATGTTAACAATTTTCAGGATGTTTTTTAGCAACAAAAGTTATCTGAATTTTTCCAAAAACAAGAACAAGCATAGGAGACTTTACATCCCTCCTTCTTATCTACATAAATGCTTTTCAGAGAGCACAACCCTATATGATCTCAACCTCTGTGTGAAAATACAATATTAATATGTAACTTGTATATAAAAAGAATAATTAAGGATTATTTTGTTATTCATTGAAAGAAATCCATGATGCCTAAAAACCCTGTATGAACTACAGTTTGAGAAAATCATATCCTCCCATCCACTGGCTAGCAATAAACATTGCATAAGTCTATGGACTTCATATTGTCTTTCATTAATCAACTCTCCACAGTTCATAAAATTAAGTTTTTCTACAAACCCAGAGTACCATAAGTCCTTCACAGGGTCCAGCAGGCAGTAGTTGAAAGCATCTATGTTGAGAAAAAAAGAGATCACCAGCCTAAGTGATTTCATATATCATGTCAGCAAGGGATAAGGCACCGTCTTCCTTTTCAGTAGGCCACATATAAAAATGTAGCACTAAAATCCCAATGCAGATGGAGCTCATAAGCTGCTTAGATCTGTTAGAAAGTCACTACTGAATAGATATATTAGATCTGATTTTGTACAGATGAATGAATGATGAAACCCAGTGCTTTTCATTGTTCTTTCAGAGTTCTTGGCAGATTTAATCAAACATTGCAGATCTCATTTTGAGAAATGTTGAGTATTATTCACACCACTGACTTCACTACTTCTGTTGAAGATGCTCATTTAAAAATCTCTGTGTAACAACAGAAGAGGGGAAACCCTCAGTAACCAAGGCTGTTTTCAGGTTTCTGGCTCAGGGAACCTGGACGGTGGCATTGTTCCTGACTGGATAAATGGATATTGGTAGGAGGGACACTCTAGAAAATATTACAGCTCTTAAAATGTTTTCCCTGGCAGACAATCCTTAAAATGATCAAGCTGCATCTAAACTGAAATTTAATGACTATCACAGAAATAATTCTTTCTCCAGCTAAGTGAGAAAGCTGAGAGATTAATCTGCATGGTTCTGTTCACAGCACATCAGTCATGCTTCAGCTCCTGAATCAAGAAAATAATGTGTAGAGTGCACTAACAGTCACACAAGGAAAGCTCTAGTATGGGAAAGAAAATGTCCTATAACTCTTGACCCATTAACTATTTTTAGTTCTCTGGTTGTACATTCCAAACTAACTTGGAACAAGGACTGTTGGAAGTGTATTTCTGTCACCCGGGAGAAAAAACCCTGTAATCATTTCAGTGCTGGGTAAAATCTCGGCAGTACCTGTCCCACTGCAGAGCCCACCAGGGCTGCAGTGTGTGTGTGTGTGTTCTCTGAGGACTCGTCTTCTGCTCCAGCCTCCCCTCCTCAGGTCAGGCCATTCCAGACTTGGCCATGCTCCATGTGACACACTCCTGTCAGCATTAATGCCAATTGCTTCCCAACACCCTTGTCTTGCTTTTCTCCTGCTGTATCCTTGTGGACTGAACTGACACTGGCAATGTTGATGTCGTTATGCAGGTCTGGATTGATGCAGCTACTCAGATATTTTACTCCTTAGGAGCTGGGTTTGGTGTGTTGATTGCATTTGCCAGTTACAATAAGTTTGACAACAACTGCTACAGGTAAGAGTCTATTCTTCCATTACTGCTGCAAAACTGTACTATTTTACTCTGACTGCAGCTGAAATAAGTTTTAAGCTTTTTATCTTCAGTCATATATTAATGATGGTGAGTTTTGTGTAGACATAGTAACCAACCCAAATCTTGAAACACTGTCTTCCTTACTGAAATTTTGGTAACAGGAACCTGCCAAGATATCTGCTGCTCTCCAAAGCAGAATGGGATTAGGTTTGGACTTTAGACAGCTGTGTAAACTGTGCTGGTGTTTGCCTTTCAAAAGTACCATTAAGCACAACAGTGAACACAGGATGAAACCTTATTATAGTGCAGGAACTAAAAGCAGAAAGATTCCAGCTTCCAGAAGGGTTTCTGTGCTTTGGCATTATATTTCTGATATTTTACATTGCGCTCCAGTTTAAGAATGCACTTTAAATCAAGTCAGTTTGTAAGTGTTTTGCTGAATCACCACCATGGAAAGCCAACCAGAATCACCCTGCACCTTCTGAGAAATTCCAACATTTAGATATTTTGTTAACATACCATTTTGGAATGAAAACAAGCATCACTTTTCCAATGAAATATAAATTCAGAAAGTACATGTATTATAAATGCATTGTGAACTGAGGGATGGGGAGAAAAATGTTAAAGAAAATCCCTATCTAGTTCCTAAAGTTTTTTCTCACTGGGCTGTTCTTCTCTCCATGTTTAGGGATGCTTTACTGACTAGCACCATTAACTGTGTCACAAGCTTCATCTCAGGATTTGCAATTTTCTCTATATTGGGCTACATGGCTCATGAGCACAAAGTTAAAATTGAGGATGTAGCTACTGAAGGTAGGAAGCTAATTCTATATTAATTTTAGCCCTTTTCCCCCACTATTTCTTTGCTAATGTGTTTGTATTTGTTTCCAACGAGTGTGTGGAAATCTCATGGAAGTGAACTGAATTAGCTTACTTGGAACTGGAACTCTCTGCTTAAATCCCTTGCTGAAATGTGAACTCTAAATGGTATTGATTCACCTCACCTCTATTGAATTGAGGTTCCTCAGCATCTTGCCCCCACAGGTTTTGCCTATTCAAGAAACAGGAATTAATCACTGGACAGTATCTTACAAAAGCATTGCTACTCGGTGCCCCAGGAGACTGGTTTTGGTGGTTCTGCTAAGCTCAGCTCTGTAGTCCTTTCACTGGGAACAGGTCACCCATGGTCTCAGCTCCTGCACCTCGCATCACATCCAAGAGTTCTTTTGCCAAATAGACCACATCCACATAATTCCTTCTCCACTACATAACTGAAAAATGACTAGTAAGGTGGCAAATCCCATAAAATATTATTGAAAGTGGAAAACAATGGGATAGGGGGGTTTTAATACCAAACTATCATAAGTAAATAAATAAACCATTTTAGATATATTTTGGTATAATGCAAATTTTAACAGTACTCAGAACATAACAAGGACTGAAATGAAAGTCACCTTAGTCATGATTTATCTTATTAAAATGAACATTTTTGTGAAGATAAGAAGCATCATGTAGTGATATCTTTTTTCCCCTTTTCTATTCCAGGGGCTGGTTTAGTTTTCATCCTGTACCCAGAGGCAATTTCAACTCTTTCAGGATCTACATTTTGGGCTGTGGTGTTCTTCATCATGCTCCTTACACTTGGCATCGACAGTTCTGTGAGTATTTTTCTTTCTTTCTAGCCTTGACATTGTTCTTTTCTTGTCATATTCTGTAACTAGACAGGCATCAGCCTTAAGCAGGGGTTTACATTTCAAGTAAACATTCTGTACATTTTCTTAATCTGTTTTCACAGTTATAGACGACATAGCAATACTATTACTCGCTGTATTAGGACGACTCTCCATCATTAAGAGGTTTAAGAAAAGATTAAATCTTTGACAAGCCAGTAAATATTTACTCCCTGCTACTTTTTTATAACTTTACAGAGGGGCTGGTCATCATCAGTTATTACTATTTAAAGATATGACCCAACAATACTACTATGAACAATTACTACTACAAACCTCCAAAAAGGTTTTGGAACCCTGCTTGCAAAACACAAGTAAACATTGAGTAGAGTGGTTTTTATAAGGGATTATTATATGTGCTGAAATCCACTAATCTGCTCAAGACAGACAATGTCTGAAGGTACTCCCATTGTTTTCTACAAACCATGATATAGAATTTCCTGAAAATTTAATCACAATTTAAAAATCACACCAGAATATTTCCATTGTGGTTTCATTTTCCTGTCATCTTACTGTAAAATGTATAGTCCAAAAAGTGTATTTGCTCTTTAATGTGATAGGTTTTACAATACCATGATATTCAGGATCACAGAAACTTCATCCCAGGAAATATTCCAAGTCCTCAAACAAGTTTTATACTGCTTTGTTCTGCCAAAGAGGCCTCAAGACATCCTGTTATATTTAGCTTAAAGGTTGATAAAGGTTCTGGAAAACCAAATAGGATCTTTAAGGAACAGTGAACCATGGATAAATTTTCATCCTCTTTAGTAGGGTAGGGGTTTCTTACTATTCTTACTAAGCACAGAAGTCTCTTTTGAAGTTCAGAATGTACAAAGCTGATCTAGGAATTTCTTGCTGGAAATGGTAAAACACAGTGTTTCCATCACTTACAACTTCAGGAAAATCCATTCCTTTTCAAGGACAAGAAAGGGAAAGAATGATTGACATGGAAAAGAGCAAAAGTAAAAAAAAAAAAAAATTGGGGTTGCAGCAGGAAGCTTTGATAATCATTGGCAAATAGCTGAATGAGATCTTGTGGAGTGAGGACTGAGTTGTAAAGGTCACATTCAGGTCTAAATACTTCCAAAGAGTTTGGATTTCTGGATTCCAGCTGAGGTCCAGTGAAGTTTGTCTATATAGACTAAGATCTGGATCCTTAGACAAAAGTCTGAGGGAAGATTATATCTGAGATTGTAGCTTGGCCATTTTTCAACTGTAAGAAAATATGAAGGATTGAAATGAAGGGTTTAGCACAGTGAAAGGACATGAATGACCAGTAGGAAATGGGCAGAATGAAGAAGAAAATTCATACTCAGAAGCGTCTAGACCCAAAACAGTTAACTTTGCAACAGCAGTAAAAGTAGGGCAATGTAAAGAAACATAGAAGTGACAAAGACACAAGGCTTTGGATTGCAGAACACAATTTTCCTACAAATGGAGAAAAGTGTTTCTTCTGGAGCTAATTAAAATACAGTGAACTAGTGAACTGTGGCCAAGTTTAGTTCTGTCCTTCTAAAAGAGAGAAGATTTACTGGCTCAAGATTTGTCATAACTTCTTAAAGAAAACTCAGGTCCTGCAATACTTTTTATGGTGATAATTCTCTGTTACTGATTTCAACCAGGAATATTTTAATCAAAGGTTTATAGGAAAGCGACAGGTCATGTCAACACCTGCTAACAAACTATTGTATTGTACCAAGAATGCCAGGTCTTGTCATGGTCTCTTAGCATCACAAAAAGCATAAAATTAAGCCTCTCCAAAATATTAAATAAATTTGTTTACTATGATAAAAGATTGAATTTACTTTTCATAGCTTTTTTGTTGGAGTGGGGGCAGACTCTTTTCATTAATGAAAAGAAATTAAAATTCATAACCATCTACATAATCTAGCAATTTGAATGAAAACTTGGAAAGTATCTTTCCTGTATTGCAAAACACTGGCTAATATTCCTGATTAACTTCTAGAAAGCAAAGTAAAATTCTTTCTAGTTGTCAACAAAATAAAAAAAATTACATCAAGCTTCCTTTGTAGTTATTCTTCCAAGTCTGTAAAGATTTTCGTCAAAATGGATTTCATTAATCAATGGCTAATGCAAATCTTTGTTCAGTATATTTCCTTTAGGTGCTTGTTGTGCCTGTCTTTATTTAAGAAATATTTTAAGGAGCTTAGTTAGTTAAGCTAGCAGCTTTTTCCCCAGAGTATATTAAAATGTATATTATTTTTCCCAAAGTACTGTCTACTTATTGTTCTGTTGAGTCCGCAAAGAGGTCCACAGAGGATGCAGCTATGGAGGCAACAACCACCCCTCTTGATGTCCAGGTCCTGACCCAGCCCTTTACCAGAAGAAAACAAAGCCTCATACCAGCAGTGACTTACAGCTGAAATGTCAGAAATCAGAGAGTGGTTGGGAATTAATTACACAAACTGCTTTGCTATTTCCAGCAGTCAGTAGCGTTTAACCAGAGTTTTTGCCTTCCCTTCCTCAGATGGGTGGGATGGAAGCTGTCATCACTGGCTTGGCAGATGATTTCCACCTTCTGAAACAGCACAGAAAGCTCTTCACCTTTGGTGTTTCTTTTGGCACTTTCCTACTTGCCCTTTTTTGCATTACCAATGTAAGTACAACAAAAGTTTCCATCAAAATGTTACCTTAAAAGTGCCATTAACCTTATCAGGTAAAATGTGGATAGGTTCAGATGACTATTTTTATTATAAATTTTAGTTCTTAAAAAACTTCTTTTAATCTTACATATATGAACTTTCTCTGGTTTAGACTGAAGTTCGCCCCTCCAGCTGGAATTCACAAAACTGTCCAGAATAGTCCAAATGTATTGGTTCACATAACTAAAGAACAACATTTCTGATGTATAAAAAATAAAAAGGAAAACCCTTGTGAGAACATCACATGAAGTTGTTTGATTTTGCCCCCTAAATTTTTAAGGCTACATTATCAAACTTTGCTGTTTCTGAAACAAGCATGTTTCTTAGAAAATCACATTAGTAATTCACTTGTTAAGTTTGATTGCAAAGGCATTTATTTGGAACAGGTGTAGAGCAAAAACAAGAGGTCAAACTCAAATGTCATTCAATAAGCAACATTTTCTAACACAACAACCAAAGTTCATTCCATTTCTAGACAAGTCCCCACAGACTTAAAAACTCACACAAGGCCTAAGTACTGGTCTCCCTGTTTTTGTAAATATGCACAGCTGTTTCAGAAAAAAAATCTTTTTTAAAAAAGGCAATTGATTACAGAGACTAAAGGCACCTACAGATTTAAACCATTAAAGTGCTATTTCTACCATTGGTGGTAAAAACACAGAAAATGATTTTTTTGCTCCTCCCCTTCTGAACAGGTATAATCAGATTAGGCTTAGTTGTAAAAAGATATTTTAACACAAGTCTATTGCAACTACAAATATTTCATCTGTTTAGGTGTGGCTGAGGTTTCTGTTTCCCTCAGTGAAGTGAGGACATGGGTGAAAAGAAGCCTCTCTAGAAGAGCTACAAGTCTGATTCCACTATTTTGCATGAAAATATGAACCTGTGTCTGCAGTATCAGATCCATATTAAAATACTTGGGTTAAGATAATGCTTCAAGTAAAGCAGATTTCTGTTAAGTGGATATGAAATTACTGAGATGATTCTATTGGTAACTTCACTTTCTTGCATCTTTTAAATCTCTTGCAGGGTGGAATTTATGTGCTCACACTTCTGGACACATTTGCAGCTGGGACTTCAATATTGTTTGCTGTTCTAATGGAGGCAATTGGAGTTTCCTGGTTTTATGGTAAGCTCTTCTTTTTGCATGTGCAAAAGCTTTTCTGAAATTCCAAGTGCTCATGACAGGCTTACGCATCATTGAAAGGGAAAACAGCATAGCCTTGTATACACAAAACCATGGCAAGTCAGATTTCATAGTGGGATTTTCACCTGATTTATGAGCAGTGACAGGAATGCAGACATTCAGTGGGCCAAGCTTTGAGACCCTGCACAAAGCCAAATCAAACAGCTTTGCAAAAGGGACTGTGATGGGATGGAAAAGTTACTACTTTTGCCAGTATTTTACAGCTCTTAGTATTGCTGATGACTTGCAGTAGCAGATTTAGACTTGGTACTTTCAAAGCAAGTAGACCAGCTTAAATACAGACTCCTGTGTTTCCACTTTTCATTATTCCCCCAGGGCCAATCTCAAGCACTCTCCACACAATACAAATAAAGGTATAGAGAGAGCTTATACAATATAAAGGTATATTAGAGAGCTATAATAATTCTTATATTAATCTCTTTTGAGACAATATTCTACTTCATTGTAAAACACTAGCAGTTTATTTTATTTCATAGAATGATATTAAATACATGACATACTATATACCATAAATTCTATTTCTAGTATTTGATATTAATTTATGCCACAAAAAGGGACTAGTGATTTACTTTATCCCAAATATGGTGAGCTTTAGGAGTATTTAGTTGACCTCTGGCACTAGACTAGAATCACTCTATGCCAATCAGATTGCAGTGATGTGCTATAGCCACCTAAAAAAATATGACCTCTGCTTTTCCTTCCTAGTCTCCTCTTTATTCTCATGCTTTAGTTCCTGGCTGATCACAACTCTTTTCACTATTATCAGGTTTCGATGTCATAGCAGCCTCCAAATCTTGTCCCCTTTAAGCCTGTATTGAATTAGTTTCCCTGATTCCCAATAAGATTGCTCTTCCCCTGAAAATCATTTTCATTTTTATTCAGACGTTGCATTTATAGCTAATGTATGATTCAGAGGGTTCTTAGACATTATGATTCTTATTGCTATTTACCTCACTCAGTCATTTATTTACCCATCCATTCTGCCTTACCATGTCCTTCTGATCAAACCAACTTTATCTTGCAGTTAAAAAACTGCTGAAGAGTGAAGTGAAAGAATGGCATTCGTGCATAAAGCTGTTCAATCTACTAAAGGAATAGTTTCTAGTTTTAATGCACTAATTCTGTCACCCAACATCAGCATGGAGCAAGCAGTACATAGGCTGCTGTCTCTTAAAATAATGGAGGCACTTTATTTCACAAAAAATTATTTTTAATCCCTGTAAAAAGCTGAATGTGGATGGGTGATCACATCTTAGCTTGGAAGCAGAGGCTTTTTCACTTTCTAAGGGCAAGTTACCTTCTGCTACTATTAGAACAGGATTTACTGCACTTTACAGTAGCTAAGCTTTGTATGTGGTTCACAAACCAGGCCAAAGTTAGTCAAATTTTATTTTACACCCTCTGCCTTTTATCATTTTTTACTTTCTTGCTGCAGCCTCCTCATAATCAGGAAAATATCTATTCATTTTTCTTGAGCAGCTGACAGATGTTTCTACTGACATAGCATGACCTGTTGCTTTATAAAGAACTTATTACAGCCCCAGGTGCTATTTAAACTTATTAAATCTGGCATGATCTTGTCTGCCTCTTTTTTCTGATAGACCCCTCTTGCCTTAATGACCTAGCTGAATATTAAGCCAGCCTAAAGGCAAGCATTGACATTTTGGCACAGACTAAAAACATGGAAATTTAGTTCAAATTATACTTATGACCATTTACTGTGAAGTTTCTTCTTGCAAAGGCCAACTGTATACGTAAGAGAAGAGAGAGCTAGTTTGCTTTACTGTGCAGATGTACTTTAGTTGTTACTGCTAAGTTGTTACCAATTTTCCTTATGTGCAACTCTGATATCATCTTTCTGATGAATATTCTATTTTTGGGTATTTAACCAGTTCCTGCTAGTAAATTTTAAGCATCTCTGAAACCAAGCCCTACAGGTTCTGTCATCTGTAGCTATAGCTGTGTTGTGGTTAAAGGTTGATTCTTAGAACAATTATTTGAAGACATGCAGTGGTGAAAAAGCACCTTGTGGAAAAGTGCAGTCTGAGAGCATGGCAGGCTCGTCCCCCATTTTCAGCAGAAATTGAGCACCAAGCACTGTCCGAGCTCCAAGTGCATGTGTCTGGAAACATATGAATAAAATTCTGATATATGTAGACCTTGTCTTTGACCTTCTACACAATGATAAATTTCAGTCAGTGTTCATAGCAGTTAAAATTCAGTCACTTCAAAGTTCACAGAAAGCACTGCAAATAGAATGAGATTAAGTTTAAAGAGCATTTGCAGATCCTTCTTGGCTATTTCTCCTCACTTGGGCATAATATTGGGGGCTGGAAATTTTTTTTTTTTTGAGACATTTACACTCACATATCCACACACGGAAAATATTTTGCATCCTATTACATACAATGAACTAACTCAAGCTGTCCCAATTATTTACATTAAATAAATGAAATAAATTGTATTGCACATCCACATAAAGAGAAAAAATCTTTATGGAAAACTATGCATTCTTTCTAATAAACAAATATTAATGGTAAAAAGCTGCATTTCTGTTGTTTACCTAATGGGCTCATGATTAAAATCAATTTCCTGAACACATTGGGCAAAATAAACTATAAACAAATAGTCTGACATGACAGAATGCACAGAGCCAATGTCACTAATGTGTAAAGTCAGAGTTTGTTTTCTTTTTACAGAAAACAGAGAAGGACACTTTTTCCCCATTTTATATCAGTGTTAATCATCCCATTCTAAAGTGACATAGTTTTGTACATGTTTACAGTAAACAG
This sequence comes from Illadopsis cleaveri, assembly GCA_013399915.1. Classification (NCBI taxonomy): domain Eukaryota; kingdom Metazoa; phylum Chordata; class Aves; order Passeriformes; family Timaliidae; genus Illadopsis; species Illadopsis cleaveri. The sequence goes on from VXBB01008118.1 coordinate 630,844, forward strand.
AAGAAGAATTGTCTGAGTTTTCTGGAAAAGTCTTAAATATGAAACTATATTTCTAATAGATATAAAGAGCATTCTGTGGTGTTCAATGAAATACTGAAAGGTAAATATGCCTTCAAGTGGAACAAAGAAATCTCCTTTGATAAATTAAGAATCATATGAATCTGCTTCATTATCAGCAAGCAGTTTGTGTGAGTAAGGGTTTATATTTTCCTGCAGTGTACTCATAATAGCACAGAGGAATTAGATTACAATAATGCATAACTATTTTAAAAATTGCATCCTATTTACAACTTAAAGTCTAGATATTTGTGAAATGCCTCTTTTCAGTGGTAATGCTGCTGTCTGCAACAGGCCTTAAGTGCTCACAAGCATTTAAGTCATATACAGTGATGTCAAAGACACATCTAGACATTGATAGGAGATTAATATTATTATTTCTTATGTCTTCTGACTTGGAAGTCATTCATATCTGGTTTCTGAAAAAGATATTTTGGGTATGCCAGCATCTCTTCAGTTTAGACTGCAGTCAGTCTCATCCCAGTCTCACATCCCTTCACATCCATTCCAGGTGTGGACAGATTCAGTGAAGACATCCAACAAATGATGGGCTTCAAACCAGGCCTCTACTGGAGACTGTGCTGGAAATTTGTTAGTCCTGCTTTTTTATTGGTAAGTGTTCATAATTATTCCATCATGGAAAGAATACTAGTGCATTGCTTCCCAGAATATACAACAGATACCAAGAGCAAGATGCCTGTTGCTGTGCCAGATATTGTTGGAATGAATAGAAGACACTCCAATTTAATTATTTTTTCTCCTTGAAATTATATGCTGGTTATATTTTGTATAACACATTTCAGTTGTGAAAGAGAAGCTAGTGGTCATCTTCTGTTCCTTCGTTTTAGCATGATTTTAAGAAGGCAGCTTTTTTAGGGAACACTGAGGCAGTGCCCTCCCTGTCCCAGCAGCACCTCTGCATATTAAGCACAAACCATCCCCTTGGGAAAATAAGCTAGCCAGGGATAAGAAGTTGTGTTAGCAGGGATGTATTTTTGATTGGAGGATACCAAGATCCCCAAATTGTGGAATGACATCTTAGAAAAATTAATATACAACTACACCTGTAATTAGCTGTTTGAAACACTGAAGAATTGTATAAAATACACTTTGTAAGCTGTCTGTTGGAAAAAACAAGTGTTCCATTGCATTAGGGGGAAAAAAATCCCAAAGTGTGAATTTGATTGCTTTGTGTAAAGGTTAAATTCAGTACTAACCTGGAGTTTTATATTGCAATCTCTTCCTATGCATATTTGTAAATCAAAAGGTCAGAATAATAATACAGAAATTTGACCTCGCTATGATTTGAAGAGACAATTGCTTGCATTAAAGCTGTGCAGCCTTAAAGCAGTACTGGTATTGCAAATATACACTGGGTAGGCTTTTAGGACAGCTCCATATTTTTTTGAATATAGAAGCTATGACCCCAATTCATCCATAAGCACTACCAAGCCCGTATTAATTACCCTTTAAACACAGTTCTATAAAGGAACTTGATGGAACTATATCCTGTAGCACTTCAAAAAGGCTGACTCAGAATGGGAAAATGCTGGAGCAAGCATCTTTAGGTTTTGCATACAAGGAGACAGCAGAAAATTTGCATTTTACCATTAGCATTGTAACAATCTAGCTAAAGGTGGAGAGCCCATCAGTTTAGCCTTCAGGTAATTTTAAGGTGCCTTGGTGAAACAGCCTCAACACCTTTCTAGAAAAGCCTAAAAACATAAGGGTCAGAATAAATCTGTAGATAATGCACCTCTCAGCCATCACAATGCACACTTTTTTTTTTTCATCTGGAAGTTCTTGAAGCTCTTTCTCCATGTTGTCTGCAACTAGGTACATAATCCCAAGAAAAATCACAAAATAGAATTAGTGTGGAATCTGGTTAGAAAAATACTATAATCCTCCTTTAACCCACACTATCCTGGTGTAGTCTTTAAAACCCTAGGCTCAAAATATTTTGGTTGGAAATTGAAATATGGAGCAGAACATATAACCCTAAAGAACCAAATCAAGGTTATCTGCATGTTATACAGCTCATATGGATTTAACAGGACAGAAGTAGGGTGGTACCCCACTCTTTCCTTCTTGCACTGGACAAGGAAGCACAGGAAGAAAAAAACAGCTTTGTTTTCCACGCCATAAGGCTGCTCTACCTTTCCTCAGTACATGTATCAGGCTGGAGTTTGTACTGTGCCTCTCATTGAAAAGTGAGTACAAAGCTTCTAAAGGAAGCCTATATTCCTGGAAAACAAAGCAAGTAAAACAATAGATCCTGCAGAGTTTTTTTCTTGACTACAGAATCCCTTTTCTACAGCTGAAACACTAGTTTAAATGAGGCATGGTGGACAATCACCTTATCTTCCCATCAAAATCTCAAAAAATCGGTGTCCACAGTAGCTAAAACAAACTGCTAATACCAGCAAACACATCAAGAACTTCAACAGCTTAAGCAGTAAGAGGCACAAAGTAAACAGGCTGAAGGTAAATCATGAACCTGGTTTGAGATATACTTTAGGGTGGCTGCCTAATGGAACACCTGGAACCAGTTTTCCAGTAAGGTTCTTGATCTCAAAACTGTGGTTCATTTTATACTTTCTTCTCTAGTTTGTGGTGATAGTCAGCATAATAAATTTCAAGCCTCTGACCTATGACGACTACACGTTCCCTCTGTGGGCAAACCGCATTGGCTGGGGAATAGCTTTGTCCTCCATGGTCCTGGTGCCTGCCTACATCATCTATAAATTTATGAATGTGCGTGGGACCTTTAAAGAGGTAAGTGGAACACGAGTCAAATGTCATGAAATGTTGCTGTGAAATGAAATGGCTGGGTCTAAGTTGGCAGTTTATTTCTCTCCCAAAACTTATTACTTATGAGTGACCTTTTGAATCCATCTGTCAGGTGGATCAGTGGTTTGAGGTAGGATTACTGCATTCTGAGTTTCTAGACAGAAATTAGCTTTCCAGACAGCACCATAATAATTGTGAAAATTTATTTTTATGCATGTAACTGATCCAGTTGATGAGATTAGGTTTTTGTTATTGACAAAGAATGTACAAAATATGGTATCATGATATTCAGCTATGAGGTATGGTCTTCAAACTGTTCTGTACTTTTCTTTATTTGTCGGTTCAAAATGGCACAGGATTAAAGTTCACTAACCATATAATTTTTACCATCATATTAGCTTTACCTTCACTGTCTATATACCCTCACTATTATCTAGTCTTAAAATCTCTAATGGTGCTCAGAAGCCTCCTCACTTTTATACAGAACCAATTTTTTTCCATCACATCATAATTTTATAACCTTATCTGGATCCACTGATTTACATCTAGTTTTGCTGCTCTCCTTTCCTACAGATACACTTACACAATGGTGTAGCAAGATTTTGATGCTCTTAGGCAAATTACTGAACCAACACCACACACAGAATTAAGCAGAAAATAGGATCTCAGCCTTTACATAGATAGGTCACATCCCCCTCACACGACCCAGGAAACCCAAAGGAACAAAGGTCTTGTTTCTGAAACATGACAATGATCTCATGTAATGTTCACCTCAGAAAGGAACCCCAAAGTGGGAACTCCTCAGCTGCCCTGTTTTCATCAGCTCCCACATCTCAATGTCATGCACAAATTTGGATCTCATTTCCAGCAATTCTGGAAGCCTTTTGTTTTGTTCCATTTAATGGAGGGTTACAAACACATTTCCTTCAAACATTTAAGTCTAAAAGAATAATTTGCACTGGCCCATCAGGCTTTTGTCTTCTTGCTCAAGTCTACTCATATGGGGATGCAGAAGCCTTTGGCCAAAACCACATTCCCTCATCCATCTGTCTTGTTAGCAAGTTCTGGGTTGTCTGTTACTGCTCCTGCAAAGAGCAACTCTCCAGTTTCCCCAGGAGCATTATGGCAAAAGGCTAATATATGGCATCCAAGTAACCAGCTCAAGGTATGATGCCCCAAACTGAGGCTCTTAGAAGGATGGGGAAAGGTATGAACCTAATCTAATGGGAACTCCTTAAGTTGGTTGAAATTTCCTAATAAACCAAAATCTACATATGATCTCAAAGGGCACAGCACAGGGTAGACAAGGGAGATGAGCTGGGAAATACCAGTGCCTCCTTCCTCTCCCACTCTGGGACTGGCCAACCCTCTTATAGCACTAACAGAAAAGCAGGAATTTAGGGGATCTAAGGCCTGTAATACCAACTTGTTCCTGATGTTCTTTTCTATATGCACTTGCTAAATATTTGGACTTAGTATTTGCATACACTTTCTACTGTTGCTTCTTATATTAAAGGCTAACACCCAAGGGCTTATAATAGGCTTATTCTCTCAGTGACTGAGTAAATGCACATGATGCGGTGATATTAAAGATTTAATTTACCATTTTAAATAAAGTTCATGCTATTTTCCCCACTATAGATTGGGGATTACATACATAATCCCACATCATATGGCTGACTTTTTCCTCTTCTTCCTGTCTGGTTTAGAGACTAGCTTACTGCATCACACCTGAAAATGAGCACCAACTCGTGGCCCAAGGAAATGTCAGGCAGTTTAAGGTTTGTACACCTTTCACATGCTTTTTCTCCTGATACCAACCCTTTCTTGTCTTTAGCAACAACTACAGGTATGCACCAATCTCCTCATGGTGAATGCCTTTGCAGGTCTGTACAAGTTCTTTATTTCTGCCAGCATGACTAGATGCTGGAGGCTCAGTACCACATGCATTAACCCTTTTGGAAGGCTTTTTGGACCTTCCTTCTTTGATTAATGAGAGCCCTCAGCTTTAACAGATCACCTCAATCTGGTATTTTAAGTTATGTTTGAACACAGTGAGATCTCACCAAGAAAAAAGGTATTTCCAAACTATCATGTGCATTTGAAGAGGTCAGGGCCACACAGTCACTGCACAGCAACCTAAAGTCATGTTTCCAAAACTGCAGTTATGTCCCACAACACATGGTAAACAGCAAAAAAATATCCAGTGTCAGAGCTTACCTATAATGTCATGAAATGATGTACCAGGTTACGTGGAATAGGCTTTCCCCACAGGACTAAATTTGATTGAAAACACTGCTGGAGACTTCATAAGCCTTGAAAAATATGCTATAGGTTTCCAAATACTGCTTTGCTTTTAGCAAATAAAATGAGCTTATTGAAAAATAAAACTCCTTTATGTAGAAGATAAAAAGGATGCAAATGTGAAGCTTGTTACACTTATCAGCATTCATTCTGGACCACTTTCTGTCTTCAAAGTTGAAAGCAACTAGAATTATGCACACCTCCACAAAACGTGACCCAGATTTTAAAGTGGTGGTTTGTATGTTGATACTGAAAAATAAATCTGGCTTTTGCTTATTCTGAAAGATATTGTTTGAAGTAAATTTTGTCTTTTAAAGGAAATAATCTCTGTAGATTTATGGGATGCAGAATGAAAGCACAAATAGGCTTCCTGTTTCATGACCACAATTTATTTGATGTGGCCAAGAATATGAAATAGCATGGCACCTCTTCCTGCCTTCTCTTTCTTCTGTTTCTGCCCTCAGATGATTTACTGTTCCTGCTGTAACTCAGTGTTTCCAGGGGTAGATGTTCCTGTGTGAAAGGGCTATAAACAGACATTCCACAGTGCAGGTCTTCTGAACACAAATCTATGACAAAAAGGTGGCAAGTAAATTTCACGTGAAGAAAAGCCTGTGCTCAGAAATAAACTAGTAAAGTTACCTCAAACCATGCCAAACATGAGAGCATTCTAATTTGCTGGCATCTTCAATGAACAGCTAGGAATGGCTTTGATAGTGCTAAAGCATATTTAGTATTTTGTTCACAATGTTTAAGACTGTAAACAAAACACTGCCTTACTGTAACTAAACAAATACAAATATTTTATTCCCATCTCTGTCTGGTAGTTCTGAATTTTAAAACTGAATTGAGAGCTGGCTAAGTAGCCTTTACATTCAGCACATTTCTCACTGCAAACTGGACTGCACAGAAATTTAGTTACAGAGTGGATAATCTAGCCATTATTTTGAAACTTCTTTGTAGCTCTAGATTTGTCAAAATACATATCTGTCAGCATCATCATTTGAATCAATGATGTAATTTAACAGCCACTTCTGTTTCCTTGCAGCTCCAACACTGGCTAACAATATGACAACCAAGAGATCAAGGAAAAATCCCACGTTCAGCTAAACTGAGAATACAGAAAAGTCAAGTTCAAAGCTCCCTCACTTATGCTCGGACCAGGCTGGCCCAGAGCTGATCCACTGACTCTTTGAGGGAAGACATCTGCTCTCTGTTGTCAATGCCTCCCTTCTGTTACTTGGCTTCAAATGATCTTTAAAGACTCCATTTAATTTTTCTTGCATCCTTTGGTGCCGTGAGATCCCTACATGACCAAAACTTGTGAGTTTTGCTATGGGCAGAAGTAGAGGAGGGGGGAGCAGAGGATAAGAGCAATCAGCATAAGTTAAATGCTTTTTTTATTGTGAAGAAGTGAATTAAACTTTTCTGACAGTAATAACTTCTTCAGATATTCATGCCACAACCTATTTTAAACCAACACCTGAGCGCTCTTAGATCTAAGGAAAGAGTACACCTCAATTATGACAAAAGAGCAATTTTAACTATGTACTCATGTCATTAGCTTTCTTGCCATACTGTCCTTTGGGATATAAGTTTGCATCATTCTGAAGTGAAGACTCAGTACTTCATTTTCAGTGATTTGTTATAACTTCCTTCTCTTGGTGAAAAACATTGTCTTTGCTTTACATGTCCATGCCATTTTCTGACCAGTTTCATTACACTGAAGCTGAAGAGCAGCAGGAAGAGAATTCCTGTTACAGTTGCTAGTGCAGAACACAGCTTAATATCACAGTGTACTTCATGGAAGAGATATTCCCTTAAATCAACAATTGAAATGGCTTTATCATATGATCCACACTCTGCATATTTTCCAGCTAAGCATGAAAGCTACATCCAAATAAATAGACTCTCATCTTTTTGTTGTATTTTGTTCCAAATAAAGAATGTAAAATACATAAGAGATAATTTTTAGAATTATGTAATTACGAAGTGGCACAAAAAACCAAACTGGCTTTATTCCCCTACTGTGAACATATTATTATAATTTAACCAGGATTCACCTACCAAAACATAGTAAGATTTTGTTGCATAATTTAAAAGTATATTTTAGGCACAGTCAGCTCTCTCAATCTATTCCAGCTCTGTTCTCTAGTAGTATTATGCAAAGTTGAAGATACAGAACAAACTCTGCATTTGGGTGCTGTTCTTATTCTGTGGTCACTTGTCACTGTAGTACCTTTCAAGTGATCACTACATTCAGTAGCTTTGAGTTAGTTCTTGTAATAATTTATCACTCGGTCTGCAGTAATTTTCAGAGGCAGTAGCTTCTCAGCTGGATCCAACCCAGAGTTTACCTCTGGACATTACCTCTAATTTTTTTGTCTCTATACATTCAATTGAGTTTGTCTTTTAAATGTATGTAGTGCTTCCTCTTTTTTAAAAAAAATCCTTTTAAGTGGACAGGCCTTTTTTTGTTTATAAAACAATTTTTGTTGAGCTGTTTTCTTTTATAAAATAGCCAAGTTTTAAAGTGCCAAGTGCTTTTGGGCTTTTTCTATTTAACATTGATTTCTGTTCAAAATAATGAAAGGGAAATTTCTCTCCTTATTCATTCTTTTCCTCCAACATATTCAATACTTCAGAACGAATCAAGTGTTGTCCTCTTGAAGAGTCTCTGTGACAAACAGTAGTTTTATTTAAACAGGGATTTAAACCCAAAGAATACTTTCTTCTAATTAGAAAGGAAGTCTTATTTTCTGGCCCAGCTGATGGCCAACAGCTGCTTAAACCCTGTTATTAAATATATTTCAATAATAAAGGAATTCCAAATGTTGCAATTCTAATGCTGTAATTATACAGGAGGCTAAATAGTGAAAATATGTTGAAGGTTTCAAAAAAGTCATCCCACCAACTTCCCAGTTAATCTCATTTTTATTGTTTGCCAAACTACATGAGAATCTTTCCATTGTTTTAAAGCCTATTTTCAACAATACAACTGCTTCAGTCACTGTCTTGGAATGGCTCAAAAGCTTCTTAGCACAGATGTAATTACCAGGTTTTGAAACTTCTAGGGACTGTTTAACGTGGAACTTTAACAGGTTGTCACTTTACACATTTTTTGGTTGGCTCATCGTTGGAAATGCTAAAAACCTGCACCAATGTTCACTTGTGACACAGTCCATCAGCACCACCCCTACAGCACAACCCACACAGGAAAAGTGACATTTCCTCACCACTCTGCTCTGACATAGGAGCAAAGCTGCCATACTTGGGAGTGAAATCAGCTTTAGCCAATGTGTTTGGGTTGGATTGTATTTTTAATACCAACTCCCAAGGCAATTAGCTACTGCATTATTTTTATTTCTGTTACTGTATAACTTCTTGGGTTAAGTGTAGTATTTATAGCTCAGGACTACATTGCACTATTGTCACCTTGTTCTGAGGTTTTCTAGGTAAAGAATTTGCAATCTGTACAGAAGGCAAAAGTCTTATCAAAGAAAGTAGGAACCTTATTACCAGAATTAGCCTGACTGAAAAAGACGATACACAGTGCATGACTGCATAGGTAGACTTTAAATTCAAGATGTTGCCCAAAGAAAGTCTCTCCCAAATAATATGACTTCTGTCCTGGAGACAAATGTCTTCAATTCTCCACAGAATAAGATGATGAACTACCTCATGCCTCTTTGATGATGAATGATGCCATTAGACACAAACTATCATCTATACAAATGACAAATACTTCTGTGAAGACCAGGTTATGTTCATTTCTTCCACTCAGTGATATGGTACAGACAGTCCAATAACAAGCCATAGCACGGGCACCCACCTCCTCTTAGGCACCTGCTTTGGCCTCCCAAATACATTTTCAATATGGAAAACATGAAATGCCACAAAGATACTCACCTCCCTTCAGTTAAAACACTTGTAGTTAAAAAACAAAAGGCCAAAGCCGCCAGTCAGGTCTTTATCATCCATGTCTTGGATGATATCATTCACATCATCACTTAAGTGCAAGTCTTCCCCTAACTCTATCTTGACTTTTCAGCCCAGCAGCTCACCCTTTCCCTCAGCTGCACCTGTTTCAAGAACAGACCCTCTCTGGGGAATGCCACTCTCCCAGGGATTTCATGTGTATGCTGACTGAGTAGGCAGCCCACTTTTTAAAGAAGAAAAATTTTGTACAAGCTGCAGAATCATCTGCTTGCTAATTATGTTGGCTGTTTGGGTAACAAGCCTGTGGGAAGAATTCAGTGAAGCAATTAAAGAGCTCATTTGACAGTTCTAGAAAATATTTCCTCGAAAGCCTTTTCTTAATCTAATGAAGGAAGCAGCTGTCATGTATCAGTATCTCTCTTCTGACCTTTCTTTTGACCAGTGAAAAAGACCTGCCTGTGATCCATAGTGTTTCATAATTCCACAGAAAGTTAGTTAGCACCAAGGAAAGACAGCCTCCATTCTCTCTATGTACCCCTCCCTGCCATCATTCAGCCAGATAATTCTTCACATCCTTGGAACTATTCTAAAGCTACATTACTAAAACTCCACAGGATAGGGATTTCTGGAAGAAACAGAGGGCCTTTCAAAGCAATAGTCCAAAAAGCACTAGTGCTATTTATTATTGGGCCCCTGTTTGACCTATACCTTTTTTGTCAGTCCTTCTTGCGTTCCACCATGTCCTGAGACATACACCCTGGCAACACTTGAAACATAGTGAGGGATTCTACAGGATATCCAGGATCAAACATGATATTTTAAATATAGAATGTAGGAGAATTACTTGGCTGTTACTACTGTGCATGTCCCTTAACTGCACGTGCAATGTGTGTTGTATGTACTTTTTTCAGAGGAAATTTCCTGTGCTTGGTTATTTTTTCTCAGCAAAATACCATTTAACTGTTATTATTTAAAAGGGTCAAGCCCAAACATTCTGTATATACATTCACTTCTCATGCTATTGTCTTGACATGAATTAAGTTTATTTTGTACTGCTAGGTTGTAGGAGGCCACATCAAAAGTTCTTTTGCTGTTAATGTCTCTTTTGCAGTTCTTCCAATTCATACAGCATTAATAAACTTGCTTTTATGGGAGTAGATAGCTTTCATTCATATCCTGGACTGCTTTGCTAAGTTTCATGAGGAATTGGCAAATATTTAAGACTTTTCTTCCTAAAAACCGAATTAAAACTGTAGTTCAACAATCTCAAAAGAGATGAGACTTAAAAATATTTTATCTGCAGAGCCATGTTAAAACGAGCCTGAAGGACTCAGGCATTAGAAAGCGATCACAGTTCGACAAATGATAATATTCAACCCTACCTGCAGAAACTGTGTGAACTCTGAGCCTCTTGGAGCAGTAAACTGGGACTTTTTTTGTTCTTACACGCTTTATTTTCTCAGTACTAGGAATATTTGTGGTCCACAGATCACCTCATGTAGGAACCTGATTTTCTTAATGTAAAGGCTAGCATGATGTTTCAGATTAGACCCCTGAACAACTTGGGAGACTTTCTCAGCTCCCTTCCTCTGACTGCTATCCATATTCCTGTTGGTGACTGTGGGCTTACCTAGCTAATCAGTGGAAAGTAATTCATTTCTACAGTGGTACTGGTCAAATTTAGACCAAATTTAGGTGCCTCTAAATTCATCAGAGACTGCTACAGACAGCTACGTGGGCAATAAAAACATTCAATCAGTAAAAGAATATAACAGGGTAATATGGTCACTTTTAAGTACAGCATTTGACTGGTTTTCCTTCACCATTAAAAACCAGAATGTGCTTAGGTGGACATTTACAGTGGATTGCAGCAAGCACTTGCTTGACAAGCAGAAGCCGACCAAGAAACTGAAGACACCAGAAAAATATAAATGACACAGATATGAGTGTGCTCAGTGAAATTGTGCTTTTAGAAGGACATGGAGGTCTCTAGATCTGAGTGGCTGGGAAGAGCAGGGGATCATGGAGAGGTTTAAGTCTCAGTCCAGCAGAACAGCCCTCGTGTACATTACCCATGACTGCATTAATTTCCATAAGAACAGGGGGCCTTTCCTGCCCAAGCACTGACAGCAAGATTGAGTCACCTATGTGTTTTGCTTTCCTCCTTTCTTAAGGTGTTGCTTTAGCTGCTGTACTAAACATGAGTTGCCTAATTTCATTACAAGTAAACAGAATAAATTCAGTGAATTAAGAGAATTACTAAGCCTTAAGCTGGATTTCTTTTGAAGGTGTCATGTTGTTCCTTGGTCACTGCCAAGAGGCATCAAGCTTGCAGGTGACCTGCATTTGTAATTTACCTTGCACTCTCTGTGAACCTTTCTGCAAGACTTAGCTCTCCTTTGCTATGGGCAGTATCAGTTACAAGGGGAGAATCTCCAAACAGTACATTTTGAAAAAAAATCCTAATAGGTCTGATGAAGATTTGCCTTACAAATAAAAGCTTTACAGCGAGCATTTACTTGGTTTACACCAGTGTTTTACTTAATTTTTAATGCCTTTTTATAGCAGTGACTAGAATTTAACTTAGATAAGGGTACCTCTGTATAGGAAATATTTTAATATTTTTACCAGTTTTTTTTAATTTTCATAGAATATATGTATATTGTAAGGCGAGAAATTCAATTTTGATGTAACAAGGTTATCACACAAGACCTATCTCTCCATTATAAGATTTTGTAGTCAGCCAGTCTAGTTCAATAATATGTTGGCCTTTGATTATAGATGTAAAAATGTGATACAGGAGAATAAAACATTGCCTACAGCTAATGCACATTGTAGCACAATATTCTCCATTGCTGCCTTAATCTCATAGAATGAAGTCATGTGTTTTTAGTTTATATTCTAAAAAATACACCAAAAAATTCCAGAGCATCCTTTGGCTGCAATTTTGTGTTGTTAGATGACTTAACATTAAGCCAAATGTGTTAGTGTCCAGTAGATCTACTTCCAAAGCAAGAGAACACATTGCAGTTTTCAGGAATAAGTCTTCATAGGAGCTCAAAACTTGCCACTAGTAAAAATACTCTCCAAAGTGCCCCAGTGACCAAAAGTGTCCAAACATAGTCACCACGTTTCCATGCCTGATTCCATTAATTGTGCAATCTGCAGGTCAGTTTTGCCTTTTTCTTTTTTTCTTTTTAAAGTCTTTGGTTATCTGGGGGAAATGGCATTTCAAATTTTTTTCATTAATTTTTGCTGTTTTCAAAGGGAGACACCCACATGCCCGTGTGTGTAATTAGAAACAACTACATTTCTTATAAATATGGATATGGATGTGTGTGATGTGTGCTGGTTAACTATACTTAAAATGCTGATAAAGATGGTGAATGTAAAGTATTTGTCCTCATACCTCTGTCTTTCTGTGATCAGTGTAAATAAGAACTGTTTTAAGCTGTGCATTAATGTAACAGATTATCCCAATATTGTGTATAAAATTATTTAAATAAAATCTGACAAATATGCACATAAAAAGAGTATAAAAAAAAGGATTATGTACCAAGAATTTACTTCTGTCAATTAAAAGCTGAAATTAAATTTTTGGGGTTTTGTCAATACTATTTGAGCTAAAGCTTTACAGGGGCATCTGAAAACAAAATCCCAAAGGCTGGAAACCTGCATAGCTCTCAACCTTCAGGAGCTTGTTCACATTCTTTCAGTGTCCAGTGGATGCAGTGGGCAGAATAATTTCTATATTTGAACTCCTTTCAGCAAAATAATTACAGTAATGCAATGAAGCTTTCACAACCATGCATTGAAAGGAAATAGCCAAGACCTTCTTGGAACGTGAATCAAGATGCATAGCACAGATACCCTAATTCTCCAAGGCTGCATTGTTCTCCTTTTTACAACAAATTCCTTTTGCCTTGTTAATTTTGCCATAAGTAGTAATAGCCATAAGCACATTATTCTTAATTTACAGATCAACCAGGAAAAGGTGATTCTTAACCCAACATAAATGAAGAATAGGCATCAATTATTTAATTTCACTTTTTTTACTATAACTAAAATAATTTTCTTACATTTCCTCATCAGTAATGAAAAGCACTATTTCCAAAGGTACATTTTGTTAGACTATCACACTTGTCTCCATACAAATTTTATACTTGGAACATACAGAGCCCAATTAAAGCCAGGGTTTCCCTGTTTATATAAAAGAGAGTCGGGTCGAGACAAACGCAGGTCCAACCAGTATGGTCACTACTATGTGTCTGCTTTATTCGAACTAAGATGGCAGTTTATACACATTTCTATATAGTTTACAAAACGGATAGCTCTTTCATTGGCACACAGCAAAGAGAAAAATGCAAACATACATTGTTGAATCTACTTTTAAGGTAGCTAACAAACTCACTAACAATTCTGTGCAATGACCTTCACCAAGTCCCATTATCTTTCCCAGACACCTTAACATAGTTTCTAACTGCGCCACAACTCCTCTAACTAATTTTAACTGCGTCAAAGGTCTGAGTCCTCGGTCCAGGCCTCAGCAAGGCCTCGACCAGGCCTCAGCTCGGGTAGTTCAAGGCCCAGGTAGACATCATGTCCACCTTCCCTGAGGAATTCTGTAACACCCAATGACCTTTCTTGGTGCTTTTTACTTTGAGCAGATCTCATTATTAAGGTAAACCCTTCAATTGTTTATTTCTCTACTGCCTTCAAATAAGAAATGCATGGTTTAAATTATTTTACTACATCTGAAAGACTGAATAACAAAATTTTTGTATGCCATTTTTTAATCATGTCAAACACTCAAACCCACAAATTAGTATTAAAACAATTAAAAGTTGAATAATTTCAAGATACTTCAAAACAAATTTCTGTGAAACACTGAATCTATTCTACTGTTCAACAACCACCTGTTTACAAAATTTTCATTTTATCACTACTCTTCATTCTCCCATCAACTGCTTTAACCAGGCTTCAGTCAATTGGCAAGTCTTTGAGACTCAGCACTAGCAGATTACTATGGAAGTACAACTAGGTAGGGATTACTTAAAATAAAGGAATCATTCTGTCCTCCTGGAAGTATCATTGAAACCAAGTTTTCTATCTGTTTTTGGATATCTACGTTACCTCCTCTGATATCTCCCTAATTCACTCTAAAAGCAGGAATTTAAGTAGTGCCATATTTCAACACTCAAAGCAGGACAGGTAGATGAGGTACTGGATGCTGCCAGCAGATTCAGCTACTGTGTCAGCATCCCTGAGTCTTCATCTCAGCATCTCAGATTTGTACAAGTAAATATGAAATTTCAATTTGCTTTCTTACCTAAGATAATATTTATAAACTAAGATAATTTAAAATGCAGAGGCATATCAAAAATTATCTTTGAAAAGAAAATTGAAGGCTTGGAAAAGTCAGAAAACATCTGGTTCTTCTTCATTAAAAGATAAATCAACAATGCTGCCAAAAAGCTGAAATATTGCATTCTTGTACAAGCAAAGGGAAGGAAGAGAAAATTGATTTGACATATTTAAAAGTAGTAACTAAAGTAACAAGGACCTATTTTTAAGAGTTCCACAAGAAACCTGTTTTAAAAACTAAGAGTGAACTGCTAGAATTGAAAGAGATCCAGAAATGCCTACTTGCATAATCCACCAATGTGTAATTCCAACAATAAATCAAAAGCAATTCCTAGAGAACAGAAAGGCCCTCTCCTCCCTCAGCTGTAAAAACAGTGATAATACTGCTAATATTCACAAAGCTTTGAATTATCTGGGACAGACCAGAGCAATGGCATTACACAAGCCAGATATTAGAACCCTTCACTCCTACAATTATTAAAACTCTCTTTAAGGCACATACTAAAACAGTTTCTCCTAAAATAAGTCAATAATTTTCTTCCTAGATGTCTACACAGTGTGTGTGGAAACATTTACACATTTTAATGAGCGCTGTTCCACATTACATAATCCACATTGAACCAAACTGGAAAATTCAACATCTATTGGTCTTAGTTTCTCCATAGCACACTCAAAGTTCAGCCACCCATTAATTATTTTTCTGCAGGGTCATGTTAAAATCAAATTGTGGAATTTATTGTCATTTCAAGCAAAAATGTATGATCAAACCACTGACTTCTCTTTCAGCAAAGATTTAGTTCTCAACTCACACAGACAGAAATCGACTTTAATCAAAATATATGACACTGCATACATTTTCAGAAGGCACCAGTGTTGGGGCTTTATTACATTTAGTCACTAAGACTCAGAAAAAAACCCCATAATTTAAGATACTTACATACCACTGAAACATTTTAAAATGAAAATCCATTTTTTAATTTCCTTTCTCTCTGCCAAAGCAAGAAAACAATCAAGCAGGGAATACTGCTGGTCAATACTGTTCTTCTAAATCCCTGATCACAAATTTTCCAAAGACAGGCTCGGGAAACACTTGAAGTTCAAGTTGCCTTAACTAATTGACACAGTACGATTTCTGATAAATTTACGAGATTAATGTTCAGAATTGTGTGTTCAGTTTTATCAAAAAAAAAAAAAAAAGCACTTGCTTCCCACAAATATCAATATGAACATTATTGTTTCTAGATAAATTTCTGTAAGAAGCAGTTTGCAACAATATTAACCAATGTGAGCATGACAGTTCACAAGCAGAGAACAAAATTGTCAACTGGTTTCACTCATTACTTTTAAACAAAACCATCACAAACCACTACAGCAAAAATAAAGCA
>VXBB01008118.1:646721-672492 GCA_013399915.1 Illadopsis cleaveri
ACCAACAAAAAAAAAAAAAAAAAGGGAGAGAAAAAAAAAAAAAAAAAAAAAAAAAAAAAAAAAAAAAAAAAAAAAAAGAAAGTTGTAATTTCTAGCAGAGAAAAAGTTCTACCATCTTTCAAAGAAGACACACTTGGTGCTTCACTCAGCAAATCTTTCAAAAAATTCTGTATTTTTACATTGAATATGACCAGAAATTATCACAGTTACAGCTATTCAATTGCAAAATTGAAAGTATCGTAATGGATATTCCATATTTTTACCCATCTCTTTAATTTGTAAAAGTGAAAAAGAATTCACAGACAGGAACATCCTCTGGTGGAAAGGGACCACAGGGGGTCATCCAGTCGTGTTCAGATGGAATTTTCTGTCCCTCACTTTCTGCCCATTTCTTCTTGTTCTCTTGCTTGGCCCCACCAAGCAGAGTCTGTTCTACCCTCTGACAGACATTGAGGATGTTCCCCTCAGTCACCTCCCAAGACAACTAAGGCTATTCCTCCCTCCCTAAGAAGGGAAGTTTATCCTAAATCACATTTTAAGGTAAATATGAGTGATTTGCTTGCAACCAAATGCACATTTATCTAAACTATTTCCTGACTCCTTTCCAGAACACTTATTAAAGGAACCACAGACCAGAATTTTGAGCCTGAGGTGAAACAGACACTGACTGCCAGATAATGGATCTTGTCCTGGTTTTAGTTCCTAGAACTGATTTATTTTTCTGCCACCTACTGTCCCCATTATAACTCTGGTCCTGAGCTGAACAAAATTCAGACTTCCATGTTCTATTGAGATCACTGACACCTTCCCTTAAGCATCTGCTTTCAAACTCAAAAGTAAATTAAGCCTGATTGTAATGAGTACATAGATTGAACTTTACAGCTAATTTTGAATTCTTCCATCATGTAGCATTCACCATCAGTAATGACAAATCTGAAGGGGACAAAGGCATTGTTGGGCTGTGTGGTGAAAAGCAGAGATGACCAGGAGTTTCACAAAGTAAAGGCAGAGCCCTCTAAAAGAACACTCAGCATTAAAGCAGTAAGGCCATGGCACACATGGACTGACATCAGCTCTGCCAGGTGACACTAATGCTGTCCCCAAGCTGCACTGCTCCACTTTCTGCCTTGCCTCAGGTTTGCCACCTATGTAACCTGTGCCTGGGTTTCCTGGTCCTCTTTACTCAAAACAACTCCAGTCAGCCAGGGCACTGAAACCATCCACTGAGCAGCAGATTTGGTGTAGGCCAAGTAATAGAAATCCAGGAGTTGTACAAGAAATAGGAAACCTACAATCCTTTTAAAAGAACAGAATGAAGCATTAAGTTTTCCATAAAACATTCTGTAATCTAAGAATACATAGATTCAGTCTGTAGCTGAAGACTGTGAAATTTTAATGTTCGACAGAGCAGATTTTATATTATTTATTTTGCAGACACTACATTTTGCTTCCTGTTTCGCTGGGCTTCAATGGCCCCACTCCCACTGGAATATTAAATAAGGCTGAGAACTAACTGTGTTAGAACTTTGATTTCCCATTTTTGGAAAAGAACAAACTGGCTTTCAATTTATAGTTGCCTCATCCAAAACAATGAAAAGAAAAGCTTGGGTACTGATTGAGTGCCAGTGCAACCACCTAGAAAGGACAGAAACCCATGTCAGCCTTGCTCTGCTTTGAAATACTTGGGCAGCCTGGGAATTTCAAAATATCTTTTTAAATTACTGTTTTGCTCTTCTGCTCTTTCTTAAGCATGTTGCATTTACCTACTGAACTGACCCCGAAACCTCTGAACAATTTTGTTCTTTGTTTTTAAGTATGTTTTATTTAAAAATTAAACTTGAAATGCTAATCTTCCTCCTAGGCATATAGAATACTCTTTGTTATTCAAGAATAAAATGAACTGTTTTCTACTCATCTGATTTGATGTTTTTGTCCTTGTAATATGCCAGTTCATTAGTTCACATTTTCCATTGACTTTTCAAAGCTTTCTGAAGCCAAAATGACATTACCCTTTAGGCACATGAAGCTGGTGTCATCAAGAAAGAGATAGCATGGAAAAGTCATTGTATACAAAGTTAAGATACAATTAAGCATCTAAAAAGAAGAAAAATAATGATCGACCATTTCTGCTCCCATTCACCCTTTCCATGCAGAGCCCACTTGGAGATACATCAGCTCTGACATTCCTCACAGTATAAATGAAGGCAGCGGGCAAGTTCAGGCCAGGAAGAGTTCAGTTCAGGCTTCATGCTGTGGGTTGTTCTTTTATTTGGCATTTTTAGGGGGGTTGATTCAGACACAGGCGTCCCATGCAAGACAAAACTTCAAAGACAAGACACCTCACCACCTTTTGTAGATGTTTTGATCTAAGTAATTCCCCTGAAAGAGCTTTATAAGGCACTATGAACGACCTGACCTAGAGAATTCTGAGACATTTCAGTTTTCTGTATTCAAGAGACATCATACATTTTCCCCTGAATTATGTTCTGGTCCATGACAAACAAGTGTTCATTGTGATTTTTCATTTGCCATCATCAGCACCTATCAGCAACACCAGCCTGATTTCCAGGAATATCTTCAACCCCCTACACATGCCATGGCTACACTAGAATAGACTTTTCTGACTATTTTGTTAGCAACTTCAGTGTTCATAAGATTAACATTAGAATTAACCAAATGAGGATCTCAATCTAACAGAAAGTTTATGAGATAATTAGTTTGTTAAACAGGCTGTGTTTTTAGGGAAGAAGTTAGAACTTCTGTCAAAAAACCTCAGCTAACTCTTCCAGAATTTTGTTTCAGAAAATTTATTTTTACTAAACAGGGCAGATATTTACTGCTTTGTTCTTCATAACACTTTTCTACAATTTCTGAAAAAATAATCCTTTTATGTCTATTGAATAGCTAATTTTTGCTTACCTATTGGCTAAGACCAAAATATATTTTACAGAATAAATACAGATGATAGAGAAAGTTAGACAATTTTGACTGGATCCCAAGTTCCTTTGACTCATGCTCTATTCCACTTTCTAGGCCCAACACAAAATTATGACCCATAAAGTTGTTTATTAGATTGCACATACAAAATACTGTTCCATGCACAACATCAGTAGAAAGTTATTGCTAATACCTTCATTGATTTTTCTGCCACTTGCATTGGGCTTGAAACAATTCTGTACTTATGATGTCGGTTTGCATAATCCTCATTTAAATCTCTGCCTGCTATACTTCCATTTTGAGACAAAATCCTAGATAAGAATGCCAAAAAGATTGTCAGACATTCCCAGGGATTTTCTTCCTTTATTTATGGTATATTCTTTCCTTTATTTCTGATATTTAATACTTTTTGTATGCAAGCAGAATGAGCTATTATTACCTGGCTAGAACAAATGCTGCAGGGTGGTAACAAATATCACCCAGTATTTCTTAATTTCCAAGCCTTCATTTCCAACACAGAAATTTTTAAAAAACTGATGTGAACTAAACACTAAAAATTAGAAAAATATCCCTTAGAATTTTTCAAGAGGTTTCATAGGTCCTCTGGAGTTTTAGTATAATCCATTCTCAAAAATGATCATATACTTGAGCAAATCTGGCTTTTCAACAGTTCTTTAGCCAGCTGATTTCCTTCCAAACACCTGCTGCTATCTGGTGTGACAAAGGGTCAAACTTACAAAATTCCCTAATATTTATTTCAATAATGAAAGTCAGTAAACTTCCCATAAGCCACAGCATAATTGTGTGACTATGACAGTTTAATCCAATTCAAGCAGAAAAAAACACACTTTGGTTAGATGTCTGGTAACAAACTCATTCAGACAATTTGGACTCTAATCTAATTCACAAAACATTAATCTGTCTGGTTCCTGATCTAAAAGCTACCATTCTCAAAAACTTCCATCTGCTCTCAGTTGAATGTTTTCAAGATGTATAAAAACATGTCAAACATCTTTCAGCAGGAAAAAGTATAATCAATCACACTATTTTGATCCTTATACAAGTCCTTTCCATGATTTATGAATATTAAACAAAATTTAAGGGAGAATTAACACCAAATTTAAGGCAGTTAAGAAATATTCAAGCAAGAAAAGTTATTCCTAATGCTGAAGTTCCTACTATGTTTGTCCTCTATATAGTTATTAAAAAAGCTTATAGCTATGCATAAAACATACCAAAAAACAAGAGTAGCCTGATGTCAAGCAATGCAATGTGCTAATTTATAGAAAATTTCTTTATGAGGGGACTTCCATAAAAGATTACTTTGTAAACAACTCCCGGCTGCTGCTCCAGCTATCTCCAGCTCTCAGAAGACACTTTATTCCAATCCTATCTCTGTTGTGATTCAAGTGTTTAGAGTAATACATGCCCCTTAGTTCTTGTTTATTTACTTTCTGTGCCCAACCAGTGCCAACTAGATTGATGCATGTTTCTGCCAAGAGAAAACTCTTGTATTAAACCTGGCTATAATAAACTATAAACCCAAATCCATCTATCATGGTTTTGTATAATCCCTAGAGAAGGCACTTCCACCATTTCCAACAGTTTCCACAGCAGCAATGATTTAATTTACTATCAGCCCAGGAATATGCCCAGATTCAACTGTGTGAACATACCTGGATTTATCTAGTGAAGGCATTCAGAGGATCTGCAGAAAATTCTCAGTTTAGCCATTCCCCAAACTGCCAATCTCCCCTGAAGTTGTCAGACAGACAAATAAAATGAAGGCATAGGAAATGCAGGGAAACATCTGGCATGAATATCCATTGGAATTCAACGTGGAATTTTGGACTTACAAACTTCTGCAAACATGAAAGTTGGGAGTTTTTGGCTCAAAGACTGGAAAAAGATCCTGAAAGGGGAATTCCCTTTCTACCAATGGCATATCTTACAGTCTTACAGAATAATTTAGGACCACCAAAGAAAAAGCACATATCAACTCCCAGAAAATGTCTCCTGGTCTATACAAGTACCAGGTTATTGACATGTAATCATAGTAACAAGCAGATGAAAGTTTTTTATTAGTTTTTGCTAGAGTGGGTTTTTTTGTGGTCCTTTTTTACTTAATTTGGAACAGCACTATTAGAATTCTAAAAGGAAACTTTCCTTTCCCCATCCTAAGAATATTAGACTGCATTCTCTAGGAAAAAAAGCCTCAACCATTTATAAATAAGGTTTATGATGGACACTGCAGTATATTTTCTATAAATAGTGCTTTTCTTGTCAAATATGTATCAAAATTTATTACCAAAACATTACTAATTTTTCCCAAATCAACAGATTAAAATGTTTAAAGGGTTTAGAAACACAGAAAGAAGATGTACTCCTGCTATACATGGGCAAAGAATTTCAAGCCTCTGACCTGGCAAGAAAATCTGAAGAACAAGAACAACTAAAACCTGTAAAAGTGACCAATCTCTTCTGGATAAATAAAACTTGTACTCAGGCATGAAGGCAACTGAACTACTGAGGGCTGCACTGAGCTGCAGAATGGTTTTACTGCCCCAAAAAGGAGCACTGGCACTAATCCTGCCTTTGAAATCAGATGCTGTCACAAGCTCTTGTGGGGCACAGCAGGCACGTCAAGACGAAAGAAAAGCAGTAACTTAGGGCTGCTACTAAAACCAGCCTCACAACACTTATTCATCACTTCACCTTCATGTGCAAGGTACACAAACGTTGTGACTTCTGCCTCCTAAGACACATCATCACAGCTGTGTAAGAAATGTGCACATGGCAAAAATAACACCAGAGACAAATTTACTTGAACTCATACATCTTTTTCTCCCTGTTCTGCCAACTCTACGTAAGCCAGACCATGTGTTATTTCTTACGCAGCAAAATATTCTAAAAAGTTGCAGCTGCACCACAGAGTAGGATTCCCAAAAGAAAAATCATTGCTGGAAAGTTGGTGTTTGTTCTAGGGGTAAGCTGTTAGGGACATGCTTTTGGTGCATAATATGACAATAAACAAAGCCTGCTCTATATATTTTCTGGCTCATAGACAAATACCATGCAATTAAATGTCAAATTAACTTGTGCAGCAACTGCTAATATTTTTCACATATTTGGAAAATAGAGCATTGGTTGTCTGTTACAAATTATTTAAGGCTGACTCATTTTCAAGGTTCCTAAGCACCATAGGGCTCCACAGCTTTTGTGACACTGGCTGGCTTTCATGGAAATAGCACTTTAGGAGTAATGATAATAAACAAGCCTGACATGACCTACTGGGGCTTTTTATTACAAATACTATTCAGACAACAATATCTAGAGGCAAAGAGTTTTTGAGCCATAAAAAAATATGTACTTTTCCCCTCAGGAAGCACTCCTTTCTAACATATCCCAGCCATACCAAAATTTGGTAGTAAATAAAACTCTGAAATACCTAACAGAACAAAGATTTTTTAACTTTTTTTTAACATGGTGTAAGAATTATGCAATTTTTAGTCCACATCACCACAGTCCAAAATGTTGCTAGAAGGAACATTGAGGCTCATGGTATAGCTTTAGGTAATCCTGCCACGTCCTATTCTTCACCTATAAAGCAAATGCTGTGACATTTAATTCCCTAACAGAAATCAGCATATTCATAGAAGTTCTTTGAAACCTCCAAAGAAAAAAAAACAGTGAATTTACTACAACTTCTTAGCTTTTTTGATTAATATGCTGTACACACCTGCTATTATTGATTCATTTCAGTTGCAGCCTTCTACCTGGGTAACTTTTCTCTTCTCTCACATACAGTTGGAGGTGATAAACTTAATATTTTCCATACATTTGCAAATATATTAACCTGTAATAAGTTTGTTAAACTCATTCAAATTCCAAAGATTAAAAAGGAAAAGGATATAAACATTTGATGTCTCTGAACTTAGAGCTGTTTAGTATCAGTGTATATCACCCTCCCCAGATCTAACATTCCTAGAGCACAGGTTCCTCCCATGTGCACAAGCCTCAATTGCTTAGTGTGGTCCCTTGGTGGGCCTGAAACAGGGAAGAGTTTAATTTATTTAAAAAGATAGAACTGTAAATCCTTTTTCCCAGTGATTCAGACACCTCACTTAAGGCCTAAATGAGGTACAAAAAGAGTGTGTGTGTGTACAAATACATGATTCTTTTATTGAAAGTTGCCATAGAGATACACTGCTTACTGTTGACTAGAATGACAGCTCCTGTTGAAGTAAACAGGGCTGAGAAGTCAAGAAGATAATAGAGCATTGGATTTGAAAACTAGAGTCGTGTTAATCTATCCCTTTAATAAAACTCATTAGTTACACAGAAATTAATTTTGTGCTGAATGTTGCTGTGGGCTGTTGTAACTCACTGACTTCAGTGAAGTCACCTCATGGATTAATCTGCCTCTGTTATACTGAGGTTCTCAATCCCTGATAAAGCTTACCTGCCAGTGTGGAGCTGAGCAGGAAGACTGGCTCAATGAGAAGTTATCTCCCAACTTAAACTGTGGTAATAACTCTCCTGGCCTTAGCAGGGCCTCAGAACACATCCCCACAAACCTCATTGTCAGAGCTGCTAAAAAATAAGTGGGTGTCAGAACTCTCATAAGTTCTGACATTTTAAATGCCCCTTGCAATTCAGCAGATAATTTTGTGTTCAAATATACAAAGCTTTTTACAAAATTTAACTCCTACTTTCCAGTTCCCCACCATGCCTTTTCTGCCAACTCTGATGGTCACCTATATATCAGTTTATGCAAAATTATTCTCATGTTTCATCAGTGCCTTTCTCTTGGTGGATTATTCAAAAACCCTCCTCTACCCAGCATTGCTGACATCCTTCATAGGCTGGGAAGAGCACATCTTCAGGAAAATAAGACAAGACCAGAATCATTCTATTCAAGGTTAACCTTAACGCCTCTAATAATGCAAAATGTAAAAGCCCAAAGCACCAAGAAGCCATTTTACCATCATCTCAAATGTTTAATATGTTGAGTTTAGACCAGTTCAGTTCCTCGTATTTAAGGAAGGGATGCACTGACATCCAAGACAAGAGCTCAGTCAGGTAGGAAAGCTTCCAGTTCAGTCAATTATAAACCTATTAGAGCAAAAGGTACATTTTGTAAAAGGAAAAACCATAGGTATTCCTGCAGGCTCCAGGTGAACTGATTCCTCAAACAAATGTGACTTCTAAACAAAGTTGTACTTATTACCAAACAGATCACAACTGTGCTGCCTGTTCACTCAATTACGTGCCCACTACCAGAGCAAATAGTGCTCAGACAAATACCAGACACCCAGCAGCACAGTCAGCAGAAGAGAGTAGTGAGAGGGCATCAGTAAGCAAGGAAATACTTTTAGATTTCTTAGATCTTCCTACAAGAATTTCCTCCCATCTCCCAAGAATTTGAAGTCTTCACAACTAAATATGTATTTAATATAGCAGACAAATTCTCATATGTTGTGGTTATCAAGAAAAAAAGCCACCGCACTAGCCATAAAAATACAATATTTAGTTTTGAAAAGAACTTTAACACTATATCCATAAAGGCAGACAAAATCTAATCAAGTGATATTACAAGATTTGCAAACACATGATGTTTTTAAAGGGAAACAGTCTGTGTCCTTCAAATGTTTTGTAATTTTTTCAAATGAAGAAAGGATTTTAAAACAAATAAGGCTAATTTAATGTGGAGATAAGCACTTTTGCACCAAACAAATAACATGGCTATAAAAATGCACATAAAACTGAGCAAAAACCTTCCTACTTCAGACTGATTATATTCAAATTGAAGTAAAAAATATAATAATGCAATAAAGATATGGCTTTAAAGAAGACTGAAGTGTGCTGAAAATGAAAATGCTTTTTCAACATTCAGTCCCCTCATACCAAAATCTCCTCAGTTCTATGAGTCTTTATAAGCAGAACCTTGGTTCTAGAGGGATTGGTCTGATTCAGGCTTTGTGAAAATGTAAGAAGAATCCATTACAGCTGCTGTATTCACTTTCTGGCTGGGGGAATAGGCTGGCTCTCCCTTTTCCCTGTCATCAGTAGGTCATGTAGGTGTTAATGTCACCAGGAGCTTTGCTTGAAGAAGGTCTTTCTGCTCTCCTTCTAGATTTTATAACCAAAGACAAAAAGGACCCTTGCCTATGTGATCCACTGTAGCAGTAGCAATAATCTTCCAACACTAAGTCCCTGAAAGTCCCTGAAAACTGCCTCACATCGAAGACATTGCCATAAAAGGACACCATTTTAGCCCCTCTGCATTGCTGAGAAGTCACTGCACTATTTGCAGGATCCTGCAGGAAGATAATTGCTCATTAAAAACAAAAAAGCTGGAGAGCAAGCTTATCTACCAATTCCAAAAGTCACCATGGGGCATATGAGGCCAGCTTATACTCTTATGTCATGAGTCTCACAGCATTAATCTTTCCATGACACAGACTGAAGCTGCTGGGAAAACCTGCAGGCACCACAGCGTCTCCAGCAGCATTTCAAGGCCACTGACACAGCACAATTAATCAGTGTGTGCCAAGCCACGTTCCGTAGAAGTCATTCAACTCCATCTCCATCTGCTCCCTTTATAACCATATACTCACACCTACAGTGCAGCACAACTGCACTGCCTTCCCAACAGCTTGGAAAGGTGAGAGATGGTATCATCAAGGGAGGAGCAGAATGAATAGGTTCAGTTACAGCTTTTTCCTTGGGAGATGGTTGTGAATGACCTTCCTCTCCTGACACTGTACACACAGAGACAGCCCCTTGCTCACCCCTGAGTGTCTCTGCCAGCTCCTCTTCCCCCTGAGGTGTGTGCAGGGGCCATGCCATAAAGCTCTTATTTTCCTTTAAGGAAGAGGCAGACTAATTGAGTTTGCCAGAAAGACACAAAAAAGCTACACAGCTTTCACTTCAGGGATCTTATGGCCAGTTACATACCATTTCAAACAGAACTAGAATTATGACATGGCACGAGAATGTATCTACAGACTTCTAAGATTATTTTAGGGCCAGAGGCCACAGCGTTTATAGCTGCATGGAAGGGTAGGGAAGGTACAAACCCTGCTTCCCTTCTCTTCTAAAGAAATTAAAGAATGGATGCCAAGATTTGTTTCTGATGCCTTACACTGATTTCACTCAGTGAGGTGACTTCCCTTCAGTGTGTGATCCTGCACATCCAGCTGCCCAGATCAGAGTCACTGCCACTCTCATCTAATGCTCACACAGATCTTCCTAATTCTCTGAAGAAGATGGGACAGAGGTGCCCCATTTCAGTTCTTGTCTCACTTTCCTCAACCCTTTCAAGACTCATGTATAAATACCAGCTATATGCCTACTGCTATAATACTTTTGTTTTCTCATTCAGATCTCTCCATTACATTTTTGTTCTCACCATATTCTACCACACACAAACCCTCCTGTTTTGCCAATCACTTTTAGCACACTTGTGATGCCAAGTCCTGAAATAGTCAACTTCCATAGATGCATCTTCCCTCTGCCTCTAGACAGCAATTCAGACAATAGAGTACTTCTTCAATGAGACCATTTAGCAGGACTTACAGGAAATACCTGGTTTTTATCCCAGTTACGTAAATGGCAAGCTTCACATCACTGAACATTTTGGGACTTTGGTCACCAAAGGAAGAATTTTCATACTGAACTACTTATATCAGAGGGCCATCAATTCTTTTATATAATTAGTACTGGGAACCAGCTACATGCCCATTTGTAGTAGCACTTCCTATCCCAACAACAGCAAAGAAATTATGCCAAGACAGAGGATTTTTAACTCTTATCTTGTAACTTAGCAGATAAAACCAAGAAGTCTTGAAAACACAGATATTCATCTATGCATCAAAGTTTGGTAAACACTGCTTTTAAAAACATCATCACATCTGAGTCAGAGATAATAACCTTTCATGTGGTGTCTTAATTCACAGAAGATGACTTGAAGAACTATGCCCATAAATGTGCACATATATATTGTTAATTCAACTGAAATTATACTTGTGGAATACAGATTTTTGAATCTTTAATCTTGAATCAAAATTACAAATCATATAATTTATTAGATCATTTAAAAAAACTTAATGCATTTAATTTGGCAGAACAGGAAAGATAGAAATAAAACACCAAACTGGGTTTTGGTAAGGTCTTTCATTGTACATAACAGCTCTCTGTGTCACGATAAGACCACAGTAAAGTAAGCCAAACTTTCCTGCCCTTTTCATGCATAACCCTCACATACCACAGCTGGTATTTTGCAGGAGCAAAATCATCAGTAATTATTAATTTTATTAACATTCTGCCATAGCCAATGCACTTGGCTTCAGTAGAATGTTTAGCTCTGATGACAGAAAGGAAATAAAGATCTCAAAACAAATGGGTGGTATTGCTTAGAGTAGCCCAGTCTTCAGAACTATATTGCTTTCATTTTCCTGAGCAGCTCCTCTGTGTGGAAGTGGCAGAAGGGAGGAGACTGAACGAGTCTTCCATGGCACTGAATGGAATCAAGGAACTGGTTCAACATTTTGGGTTACAAGAGTTTCTGTTGAGTCTGAGTAGTAAAACTGACACAGCTGCTGTCCTTCAGTGTTTCCTCCCCTTTGCTAACAGCATTCAAGTAGTGAAATGGGATCGTCATGTTTATTTCATCATTCACACACCTTTTAATTCAAGTTATTGTTGCAATGTTTAAGATACACAGTGAAGTGATATGCCAGGGAATAGAAACCAGAATAAATCCTTCTGTCCATGGAATTAGAGACAGGTTTGGCACAGGCCTCTTATTGAATAGTTTTCACCTCACAGGGAAAAAAGCATCATCTTAAATTTCATGAGGGATTTCCTTCTGAAGACTGAAATATTGTAAGATCCAATATAAACCTATTTGTTGAGCACAGCTAAAGAACCTTACTCATCCCTGCAAGTAAAGAAGCCAGAAAATCCCCACCACATATTCCTCTTAAGTGAAGCAAATGAGTTTGTTTGGCAGTGTCCCATTAAGGACTCCCAAAGCCTTAGCAAGCTCTGAATAAAACTCTAAATTATAACAAAAGAGATAAAATCTCCAGAAAAAGGGGGGTTTTAAAAATCACATTTAATTAAAAAAAAAAAAGCTTAAACTTACATTTAGCGTTTTGGAAGTTTTTAGAGCAATCTGATTTTTTTTTGTACTAGTTCTACATCAATGAACTTTAATAGGGATTTTTAAATTAAAGACAGATTTGCCATTATCAGCTTTTGTTCTGCTGCAATGTTAAATTTTTGGATTAAAAACTCTTCAACACTATGGCATAGGGTCACAAAGTACTTTTATAAATAGCAGTAATAGCTTATGTTGTTTCTTTTATGAAGAGAGCCAAGAATAGCAACAACCAAAATATACTATGCATTCACAGAAATTCCTCATTCTACAGAAAAAGCTGCAAGCCAGCAGAATTTCATGGAGAATAAGTATACTTTGGCAAGCCATGCTACACAGTTGTCTTCAGCCAAAAGGCATTCACAGGTACTTTGTTTCACTTCACCCTATGAAACTGGGGATGGGGATTCCTTTTACTGTGCATATGGTGTAAATATGAAACTTTGTGGAATGGATCCTCACACCAGACATTTTACTTAGTTGAGCTAAAACAAGCACACAGGAGATACTGCAGAATCTGTGTTAGATGTATATGCAAAACAATGCATTGGAAGTGAGAATGGCACCAAATTAATTCTTTTAGTGCCTCCCTAACAGAAGTGTTAGTTCAGTGTCATATACATTAAGATTATAATACAGAAAAACTTTCAGTATGATCCCTTCATTAGTGGCCATAAAACACTGAATAACTGAGTATAGATTAAGTTCTCAATAGGGAAACCACAACTGTCATCTTGTAAATAGTTTGAGAAGACTCTGCAATCTCAATAAATATAATTAATTTCTTCCTAACACTGATGTCAAGATGCATTTTAAAGATCATTAAGGATCATTAAAGAAAGATTTTCATCTCCATCATATTTTCAGGGTAGAAAAAAAAAAGAAAAAAAAATTACCTCTTGCTCAGTTCTCCTACCTGCCCCGAGCAAAATGCAAATGCAAGCAGAAGGAAATAAGTGTCCATCTTTGGCTGACCTTGTTTCACTGGGTATGACCAAAAACTAAGAGCTCTGTTTCCCCAATAGCTCTAGTCCTGAAAGAGCATGCTACTTCTCAGAGATGACCAGATTACCAATAATCTGCTAAAAGAATTTAAGTGAGGCATTTAAAACAAATAAAAGCTCAAATGGTCACTATTAAAATGTCAGAACTTCTTTGGTAAACTCCAAAGCTATTGACATTTTAAATGTCAACCATTTTGTATTTTCAACCCTGTAAGTGAAGCCCTTTATCATTTAAAAGGCACTGTCCTTTTTTTCAAGCTTATTTGTGGAATTTCTTTTTAATTTTCAGCAGTTCATTCAGGACAACATTATGTCCTACTTAATTCAAGCATGTATGTCCCAAACATAGATTATTCCATTTCACCTTTCATGGTAGCCAGAACAAATGAAGGGAAAGCCTTTTTGGTACCTTTTCTTACACTGTCGTCCCTTGCCTTCCTTCTATGTAGAACACATCATTGCTAATGTGCAGAATTCCAACTGTGCATGACTAATACCAAGCTGCTAATAATCTCACCAGTTCCTGGTCCAGTGATATTTCCAAAGGATTAATTCCAAACTCAGCCTCTGTTTTCCTTCAGATTGTTTTAATGGGAGACACAGGACAATGCTTGAATGGAATGAACAGGGCTAGTAAAGATTATCTCTGCATCCTTGCTTAGTCTTCATAGCCCACATTGTTAAATACCTTAAAATATCTTAAAAAGTATGTCAGTGACTGTAGTTGGTCACTACTGAAAAAACAGTTGTTTTCCTGTACTGCCTTTAACTTTCAGCTTTCACTTCTGTAATCTTCCAAGTGTGGTGCTTAACTACTAAAATTATTTAAATAGCTTAAAGATTGGATGTTTTAAGAATTTTGCTTCTGCAACAGGGAAAGGTTTGTAGTGGCATTGTTACAGTTGAATCAACGCTTCTGTTAAGAGCCTTCCTTCATAGAGAATGCTTTATCAGAAGATAAACATTTCCATGGAGGTAAACATGAAGTGCTCACCTTCTGTACACCACCTTGTTTTCACCCACTCTAGGAGGACTGCTGACTGTTTGAAACTTCTAAAACTCAAGATGCTGACTAGCAGCAGGAAACTGAAAATTTATTGGTTCATTGATATTTCAAGGTCTTCCCAGAAGCAGAACTACCATCCCACCCTGGATTTTAAGGTCCAGTCAATAGAACACACATTAACATACTGTGACTGAGTCCCAACAGATCAGTATGTATTGCTGATGATGAATGAAAGCCTCAAATTTTAGCAATCCACCATACACCTCATGTACATTTTTGCATACACAACCTGTGAATCCTGTTATTTTCTGAAGCAAATGCTCATTTCCAGCTTTTTGTAAGTAGTGCTGGATTATATTCAAGGTGTGGAAGGCCATGAGTTATGCTTTTTCACCTCTCAGAGCTGAGGAATCTCCAGCTGGAAGAAGGAAAACTCACCTTTTTGTGGTCACCAGAAACAGACCTGCTGTGTTTCAGCAGACTGAATTCAAAAGACCACAGAATAATAGAATCCTTTGGGTTGGAAGGGACCTTTGAAGCTCATCTAGTTCCAAACCCCTGCAATGAGCAGGAATATCTTCAACTAGATCAAGTTGCTCAGAGCCCCATCCAACCTGACTTTGAATTTTCTCAACTACAGCTTCTCTTTACCATCTGTAAAGATCCCTTTATGCAAGTCAGCAGGCATTCATATTTCTCTCTTGTGACAAGTAGCAATGCTTAATTCCCAAAGAGCCGTCTCTAGGAAGGTAACAGAGATATAGATTTTGTATCTTCTGAAAAATCTCCAAGGAATTATCATTGAATCTCTTTGGGGCTAACTGGTTCCCATTACAGAGAAATGTAGAGACAGATGCAGCATTCTATAACTATTTTGCATGCTCCTTTAGACAAAACTTGAATTTTACTTAACTAGCAGAACCTCATGAATAACTTCTAGTATAAGTCAAACAAGGGAACAGTATGCAGACCTTCATTATTTGCAACAGAATCAGCCATCCCAGTTGCCACCACCTCTGGTTATCATGCAGTTCTGGAGTTTCAAATTAAATACAACACAAATCTCAAATGGAGACCAAACATGCACAGCCTGATCACGTTTGGAACTGGATCTGACAAGGTCTGAAGTGAGTGAAAGGGTAAATTCTCAAGCTTACAATGCTTGACTGGCACCAATGCCAGGAAACACTTTCATCTCTCACCATCACCATCCCCTTCTGACCTTCAGATGACTATAAAAGGAGAGCTTTCCAGTAGGCCAGTTTCCATATAGGAGCTCCCATTGTAAGAGGACAGATTTTCAAGAGATGATAAACATGATTAGATGCTGGCTCAAAATCTCTGGTGGTTGATCTGCATAAAATTAAATATCATCTGCCTGTTAAAAATCTTCTCCCTGCCGGGTCTGGTTTGTCAGAATGCTTTATGCTGTAAAACTTCAGACCTTCTCATTACGCATTTGTAGCTTTGCATAGCACAGTGGAACTAAGATTTATTAGGGCTTCTGGCCATAATACACAGAAAGATTCCAAATAAACTCCCTTTCCCCCTTCAAGTGGCTCTTTTACTTCACTCACTGACAATACAACCCCAGGAGAGAGGTAACAGACAAAGGAGAACAAACACAAAAATATTTGCCTTACTCTTTCAAAGCAGTAACCAGTGTCCCACTGTTTTCATAATCTTTGCTATGTCAAAGGCCACTTATGTTTAACTAATTAAAAATAAAGCCAAGAAAGAGCAAACCAGCAGGGTAAAAGAAAATGAGAAAAATAAAATAGATTTGGGAAGTACAAATAAAGTGGACTAAATGTGAAAAAGAAAGAGCTAACATGACTCAACAGTAGAACTCCCAGATGGTCTAAAGAGACATTTTTGGATATAAACGTATGAATGAAATCACATTAAACAAATATTACCCTTGACATTTTTCACTCATCATTTTACACCTTTTCCTGGAATTTTCCATAGCAGCTACAATTCAGTCGGCAGCCAAAGAATACCAGCAATTTGAAAAAAGTTTTATTTTTTTATATGTAAAATATATTCCTGGTAAGAGTAACTAATTGCCCAATTGTTGTTTTTAGTAATGTTATTTCTAAGTAAACATTATTTCTACATATCCAAATATGAACTTGAAACAAGCATTTAAAACAAAACTTCAGAAAAATTCATAGACGTTTGAGAGATATTTAAAGAACAATCAACTCCTTAGCTGGATCACAATGAGTATTAGAAAATCTATTACTCTCAACAAAAACTATTGATACCACTTGAGAGAGAGCAGAGAATGCAAGAGATTCATTTATTCCAACGGACAAACTGCTTTCCAGATGAAATGCTGACAGGGGTGTCAACACAGTAAGTAGTGTCAGAGACCAATGCATAGCAGCCTGCAATGGGAATACACAAAAAGAGAGCTAACGCAGCCTGAAGAAACACTCTGCAGCAGAAGATGCCCACACTCCTCCTAAATCAAGATATCCCAGCAGTCTCACCCGTGGCAAAAGCTGCCACAGACATCACACAGGCAGTCAGGGGATTTGTTTCTTCCCACTAACCTCTACCATCTATTATTATTTTCTTTCCTATAAGAGGATTTCTGTTTTCTTGTAACCATCTAATTCATATGTTCCTGACCACACTGCAATTCAGAGCAGGACTTTAACCAGACTTCTGCATCTTTCTGCATTGGGTTCCACAGACAGGAAAGACTTTAACTCCACTTCCACAGGGAGTTAAAGTATTTGCTTGTTTGGATTGAGAGCACAAGTGACACCCTTTGGAGGCTTTGCTGTGCCTTCTTGCTATAGCTGCAGTCATAACAAGGATAACCTTATTCAGTGCCTTAGAACAAATGAAAAAACTGCCCTGAGAGCCTTTCCGTCAGTGCCCAGCAGGGAATCCCGGCCGCATTCCAGCATTTGTTATTGCTGCAGAGGCAGCTTGTGGGTCATTGTCTCACGCATCCTCCACAGACTGCAGCACTCCAGCAATTCCAGGGTTTTTTTAACTCTGATGACTTTAGTGATCTGGCTTCAAGGGTGTTTCCAGAAAAATAGCCTCAATGGAAAACTACAGCAGTAGGGACATGCAGGGGTGGGAAACTGCAGCCCATGAGGGGGGTGGGACCGTGGCAGCATTTCACAATCTACTTCTCTGTAGATGTTGATGAATTTATCTCATCAACACAACAGGAATTTAGGAAAAAATTATCCAAGCCACTAAAAGAAGCTTCTGCAATACTTCTGATTAAACTGGTCACTCCAGAAATCACTTTAAAGCACCAACAATAGACAATGTAACACAGACTAACTATTTAACATAAGGTTTTCACAGCACGCAGTTTGTGTTTGAAGCCACAAAACTTAATATTTGAAACTAGCTTATCCGGAATACTTGTGCCATAAAAAATGATAGATAAAGGTTGGTTTTGAGTTCAATCATTCAAATGTGGTGAAACTTCCAAACACTGGTCTTAGCTAAATCAAGACACAAGACACAAGTGCCTGTAGACATGCATCACATCACACAGAACACATGGGGGCACCCACGTTCAGCGTGACACAAAATGCTCTCCTCAAAGGAGCTTCTTTAGTACAAGGTCTTCATTCTCTCCATATCCCTTCCTGAGAAAAATGTAATTGCTTTTATTCCATTTTATGACCAAGTTTATTAGCAGATCCTTGCCCAGAGCTTGGCTTTCAGTGAGAAGGCATCTCTACTCTCACACACCTTCCCAGAATAACCTAGCCCCTAGATTTGGAGATATTTTGCTTCTTGTGTTTGTCTTCTGTTCTCTAGCTCTCAGAAATGTCACCACATGCAGAAAACTGCTCTTTGTTAATAACAGAATAATAATAAAAAAAGAATCTCCTATTGGAACACCTAAACTTTGTGCTTGCCATTTGAAACTAGCCCCTCACAGAGCCTGTTGCAAAGCAGGTTATCTATTTGATTTCTTTACCATATTTTGAATTTCAGAGTATACATTTCATTCTCTGTTCAGGTGAGCTCCCTTGTATGGAGTGTGCAATGCAGTTTCTCTTCCCCAGTGTCCAGAGATGCAGGTGCCCTCCTGTGCCATCCTGAGGCCCTTCCAGCCACATGGCACCACCCTCCCTGGCACAAACAGCAGCCTGAGCCACCAAAACCCTTGGTCACCCCAGAGCTGTCCTGTGGTGGTGACAGCCTCAGCAAAAAAACTGAGCTTGCAGAAGCTAAATGCTTATCTAAACCTCAAATTTGTTGATCTACAAGTAGTTACCATGCAAACAGATCTGCCACAGCTTTAAAAGGTACAGTGCTCAAGGCTACACCTTCGTCCCTCATTCAGTAACAGCTATCTTTAGTTGTAGTTCAGATCCTGTGACCTGCCATTGCTTTCCCATCCATCTTCTGTAATTGCCATAGAAGAATTCTTGAAGGGCCCCAAGGGTGTCTTGATTAAAATCAAGTACTCCAATTCTGGCTATTTTTATGAATCTCTAGATAGACTGCATCTGGTTCTTCCCCTCCAATCAACTATAAAAACCAATAGGCAGCGTACAAAGGAGAAAAGAAAACAAAAACATTAAGAGATCCAGGTCCCAGCAGTCAGTGTTGTTTTCCTAAATGTTCCTGTCTAACCAGCTGCCTGAAGTAACAAGAGGTCAGTGCCTACCATTTATTTAAATATCTGGAATTAGATTCACAGGTAACATGCCTATAGCAAATGCCATTTGTCAGTGCAAAAGAAAACTTAAAAGGAGGAGCAGCAGTCTCCACATTCTCTTTTAATGCCTACAGGTCTGCTTGAGTATCAGCTACAGCATCTAAGGTAGAGAGAAGATACAGCATATTCACCAGTAACAGTAGCACTACTGTCTAAACTTACCCATTATATTCATGTGAACAACTAGAACTAACACAGCACCTGCATTTGCTGGGGGCTTTTGTGTTTAATCTCAAAACATATTTTGTGATAAAATGTGACAAGTGTTCTCAAAGAATGAACACTGCAAGAAAAATTGAGGTTGTATTTATTCCTGCACAGGTACCTTTTAATTTGGTTGTTCTTTGGATAAGCTTTTTAAGAAATTTTGAGGCCAGCAGAGCCACAGCTACACACAAGCTGTCAAAGTGATTAAAGCTCAGTGCTCCATGAGCACCATGTAACACCTACACATGGATAATCCTTCTCACAGTGTCACAAGGATGTTCACTGACTTGCTCAAGCAAGCTACACCCAAACTCAAACTTTGGTTCCTGACATTCTGACAACTCACTGCTCTCTTCTGAAACTATGGCAGAGTTTTGCTTTCACATATCACAGAAGGAAATACTTTGTCTATCCAATAAGCAGCAGAAACAATGCCTGTAGACATGCATCACATTCAAGAGTGCATGGCTTACCACTTCTATTTATCTTGAGATTAGCTTTCTAATTGCTGGAAAATTTCATAGAGGAAGTGTGGTGCTGTTGGGTTCTTCTAGAATTTGTGTTCAATTCATGAGATCTACTCCACAGAAGTGTTCAGAATGGAGATTAAAGACCCTTTAGCTCACCATGAATGGAGAATATGACATTGTAAGAGGATGTAATATTAAATAATAACTGATATATTCTGCAGTTTCCCCTCTTCTTGTAGGCTGTACAGCACATTGAAAAGCTTGAGTCTTCAACTTCTGAAGCACATCCTTCCCTGTACTTTTCATCTGGTCTGCTTCAGCTGAGGGGACTGAGCTCCATTTTCTTGTAATCCCACACACAAAGGAAAAACAAGACTGTTTATACAGTTTACTCACTGTTGGGAAAGCAATTGAAGCTTGTTTGTTGTTGTAATGTTTTTTAAGACAAACTAGAACTTGAGTATTTAAGCAGAAGTTACAGCCTTTTATTTCCTTAGTGTTGCACGTGGTCTAACAAGGGAACAGATTATGCAATAACTGGAAGTCAGTCAAGCAAAGGACTGCTGGTTACTATATTATCAAATGATAGGGCTTGTTGTAGAAATTGAAAGCAGCAATTTCCCTATATCTTCTACATCTTTTTCCTTCTAGACTTACAGTGTGAGTTAAATCATCTTTAACTCAGCAGATATTTCTTGTGATCCTGGCTGCTCAAGAAGCCACAAGAGTCAGCTAGATAACTGGGATAGCACATCTCTAAGCAGCAGCTGTCAGCTGAAGGCACTGTTTGCAGCATCCACAGGTGCTTTGCTTTGAAACACAGGTGTCTGCCAAGAAAGGCAGGAACTTCCCTTGCAAAAGAAAATATGATCCCCTTTCCTCCAAATTATTATAACTTTGAAATTACAGGGCTTTCAGGCAAAGATATGGGAAAAGGAATAACAGTTTTTTAGTAGTGTGTGTGTATATAAATATAACAAGGGAAACAAACAGCAACAACAAACTGAACCAGAAACCCAGTAACAGCCTTCTCTCAGCCACAGGCACCTTCCCCTTTGGTGTAGGAATATGAAATATAAGATGGGCTTCTAGACTGTTACTGTCTACGTTGTTTTCAATTGTAAAAAAAATAAAGCAGTATCAAGTAACAAGCAAGATCATGTGTTTGTGCTGCCAAGTGAAGTTTCTAATCGTGGTGAGGAATTCAAACAAGAAAAATCCCAGCATCTTCCTTTGACATAGCAGTAGTACCTGTGCACTGTCAGGGTTTCTTTTTGTTTCTTTTTGCTACGACAATAACCTGTGAAGAGTACCCCAATTTTCATCCAAGTTCCATTTCAGTCCAGGAACTCAGACTCACACTATTGTATTTGGAATAATTTCTGATTTTAAACTGATCATCAAGTGTTCATTTTAAAATCCAACATTTAACTGAAAAGTTGGCCCAGACAATGATGACATGAGTCTTGTTTCCCAAGGAGTTCAACAATTTCTGTGAACTATCTCCAAGAAATGTATAGATGTCAAAGAGCAGGTACCTGAATACAGTAGGTTTGCAGTTGGAGTATCTTTGTGTTTCATATATACTGCTAGTGCCAGTATACAAAATGACTTGGTCATCTGGGGTTGAAGCCTGTCTGATACTTTAGTTACAAAGATGAGATCAATTTCTTGGTTAATTTTAGTACCTTACAGAGAAAGAAATGTCAACATCAACAGAAGGTCAACCTTGTTAAAATACGTGAACTTTTTCCTTTGTGCCTCTTATCTGTAGGATTATCGACTTCTAAATTTTTTTTCCTAAGTTGCCTTCTCTGCTTCTTAGAAGATTTGCCACATTATATGCCCAATTTAAAGACATTATTGAGTTTCCCTAAAAATACTGACAGGCAAGTTGCAGTACCCAGGATTTGATTGTGGGCAAATGGTTAGTAATGACATTTTAATTAGATTTTGATACTTAAGCCTGGTGTGAGGAGGGTCAGTCTCTTAATCGTGTTAGACTTTGAAGAGATTATGAGTGGCTTTTTCCTCCTTACAGACTCTGCACTAAAAGCTGCCTCTCTTTAACTGGATTGCAACACTAACTGTAACTTGATAAAACATTGGCACGTTGGGCTGTATTAGCTAAAAAATCATACAGGCAAATTTAGTCATTTCAGAACCCTACAGCACTGAATGGTAACACGAAAAGACACCCCACACACAGTCCTGCTGAAATAAACTCGGTATAATCACAGATGTCCAGTTGAACAACTACTGTGAATTCTAACCGGATTTGCTCTCTCTGCAGACTTCACTGACAGAGCTGAATTAACACAGAAATAAGACTACCTCTAACTTCAGGCTCCCAACAAGTTTTCTGCAACTTGTTCCTTCTGTGTAGGTAAGAAATAATAGTAAAGAGCATCTCTGTCACTTCCACTGTCATTTTTGTTCTGATGACAGAGGTACAACTGACACCAAAGAGGGCTTCAAGCATCAGCACCTTGTTTGTTATCTAAAAGTCCCTCACACCTTTTCTGTGTAGCCTCCCATGAGCAGCCGTGGCTCTTTTTCTCCTGCTTCTCTCTTCCTTCTGCAGCTCCAGCTCACTCCTTCCTGTCCCTGGCATGGCCACCTAACCCTGTCTGTCCCTTGTACAACATCTTACCCTTTCTGTCCCTCACACAACCTCCTGTCACTCCCTCCTCACAGCACGGCCAGCAGACTCTGACTCACTCTCTCCCAGCTAACTCACTCTTATCACACCCATAGCTGTGAGGGCAAGGCTGGTCCCACACTCTGGTGATCAACACAGATGCAAATATTGGGGGCAAGGCTGCCTTCAGCACTATCTCCATCTGTCTTCCCACACTCTGACTTTGTGCAAAATTGGTGTTTCAGGAAAACAAAGGCCGCTCTTAGTGGAGTGGAGATGCTAGTGGAAATAGTGGAGATATTACAGGAAAGNACAGGAAAACAAAGGCCACTCTTAGTGGAGATGCTAGTGGAAATAGTGGAGATATTACAGGAAAGCTAAAGGGGAGGGGGAAAATGTGAGGACATAAATACAATGCTTTAGAGTGCATATGGTCCAGAACGTATGACTTGGTATTCTTATATCATGTACCTATCTTTCCTCCACTTCCTTTCCAGAAGTACTCATCTTTACAGACACATTTCAAGTAACTAGATCTGTCTGACAGTTTTCAACAGTAAGAAAATTTATTTATACACAACTAAAAGCTGACATGTGCTTTAGATCACAGTCTGTATTTGGAATTAATCTCCCTGATTAATTTTGAATTAATCTCCTGATCTTGTAAACTTATAAGTTTATACCCATAAAAGTCAAGTGGCCTTCAGAGTGAAAAACCTTTCAACTGTTATTGAAGCAATGAGCTCTTTCCTCCAAAGCCACCATTCTGGGCTGCCATTGTACCAAGGTACAGCCTGTGCAGAAAGTCAGAAGGTTTTGTGCATGAGACAGCAGAAGATACAAACATCAGAATTGTACTTAGCCACTTAAGGCTGTACTGAGTTCCAAGACAATGTTACCCACTCTTGGTGTGCTTTCTTAGGATGTATGGCCTGACTGCACAGCCATTGAAGTAAAATACTTCTGCTTTGTCCAATGATATGGGGCTTACGCCAGTTTTCATTAATTACTGACACAAGTGGCAGAAAGAATAAAGTAGATGAAGGCTGGGTTCTGTCACCAAACACAAAAAGTAAATCAGGCCTATTTGAAGTAGCTGATTTTAAAATCTGAGAACAAAAAACACCCCCAGTGTTGTAGAAATGATGCATTACTCTGTACTAACAATACCTGCTAAGCTTTGCTCATGGCAGAGTCTTACACAGTTTTAACTTTAGTGTGGTAAAAACTGGGCATGAGAGCTAAACTGAATCACCTAAGAGACAGGCTGGAGAAAAGCCAGTCTCTCTCTCTCTCTCTTTCTCTCTGCTTTTTATTTTCAGTATGTTCATTTTAGTTCACTGGCTTGGCTGACCACTTCAATAGGCTCTTATAAGGTGAGAAACATCTCCATAAATGCAAGCAATTTGTTGAAAATGGTAATGAGTAGAGCCCAACTAAACACATTGTTATGAAAAACAGAGTTGAAGCCACTCTGACAAGAGTTGTGCTAGTTTAAAGTCCATAAACAATAAGCAGAGCCACGCTTCACCCCTAGAACAGCTGGCCTCTGAGGAGGCTGATTGTACTTGTCCTTGAAAGAGAAAAGAGCAGATAAGCCACAAAGAGTTATATTGTGGGGACAGATTGTGTGGACCCTGGTGAAGGACATGAAAGGAGCCAAATAAAAATATATTCAGTCCTGATTGCAGCCAGCTTATTTTGATGGGAACTATTTACATATTCCACTTAGATCTATAATGTTCCTGTAGTGAATTTCTCTTTTTTTTTTAAGCCTCAGCAATTGATTCCTTATTAACCAGTCTGGGGAGAGGGGAGTGTTTGTCTAAGAGAAAGTAAATCAAAATTTTACTCATAACTGTAAATTTAAAAGGAGGATCAAATTAATTGCTACATTTAGCAAATTGTTTCAGACATATAACAAGAAAATCCTATGTATTTGGTTATGTAGAGGAGGCAAGTTTGACAAATACTGCATTTATATTACTTGCTACCTTGTTACCTGTAAAAAGTCTTGAATTTAGAATTTATGTCTCTCAGTTTTAAGCTGTGATTCTTACAATCCTTGTTGATTGCAGGTTGAGAGTGGGTCTTCTGTAGAAGTAACTGCCTGACCCAACCAAAACTGAACTCTTACAAACCAATTACAAGAAACTGAGGAGCAATAACAGAGCGATCCACAAGCTTCTTGACTTTGGGTTCTTATTTCTTTTTTTATTCCTACAAACTATTTTATATTCACGTGCTCTGCTGGCTACTGGTTTTTCCTCTTGTTTACACACAGTGCAGAGGACTGAATTGTCAGAGAGGAACTGCACATCTTCAGCACTGACAACAACAAATACATCATAAGCATCACACAGACTGTGTGGTCTAACTCATAGTCCGTACAATATGGACACTCTTGTATGAAGGCATATGGAAATCAGAATTTGTTGAGGGAGACTCACCTCAGCCGTTAAATAATATTTCAGTTTGCTGAAGAGAGGAGCCTCCAGGAGCAGTAGCAAGCTGTGGCAATTCAAAACCTTGCAGGAAATTCCCTAGATTTGAGCTGAGAGGAATGCTGAGCAAGAATTAAATGGTTCTATGTGTATTTGACAGATCATAGGCAACCTAGGATTTGGTGAAAGGAAACAGGTGAAGAGTATCTAACCATTAGATATTTATGCATCAAAATGGCAACCTGGTGCTTTCATCTCCCTGGTGAAGCAAACCCAGAATATCCTGTCATAGGCTATCACCCAGAAGGTTCATGGCCCACCTGGTATTTTCCTCTTTTAGTGATTCTGAAAAACCACTTTCTTTGGTGAGATAAATCAGGTTTTGTTTTACTTACCTGATAATAAGTGAGAATTACATTGCATACAGTCCCGTCCTCTCTCTCTTATCATAAAATCACTGGCCTATTGTATGACACAGTCCTGCCTGAGGACTCAAATATTGTTAACCCATTACCAGATGGCCCAGTTCCATCACTGTGGGCCATGGACGTTTCTTGAAACATTTCTGTTTCGGTACTGATATCTGTATTATTGATACTGTCAGAGAATAGCAGAAATCATAGCAAGCTGGAGAGCCTTAGACCTTGTAGTGTCAAGTACTGATGGCTGTCTTGAGAGTCCCATGAGACGGCACAGAGAAGGGCAGGAGAAGCTCAGACCAAGCCCTGAGCAGAGGGCAGCAGGGGACAGCTCCTGCTCCCACTCAGCCCTACCCAGGGAAGCCTGTACTTTTGAGACTGTCCCATTTGTGAGGCTTTTACCCAGGTCTCAGCTGAGCTGCAGCCCACCACACACAGTGACTGCACTGGCTGGCACTTCTTGACACACTCAGGAGCTGACAGAGGAAAGAACATCAGGCCTGCCAAGAGTAAGCAGTGTCTGCCCAGCTAGCAGGCACCTTCCCTGGCTAGAGGAGGAGATGTGCCCTTAATGATGCTGTTCCCAACAGCAAGAGCCCTACCTGCATTATTTCAAGGGTGGAGAGAGAATTTTGGACAGACGTTGCCAACCGCAGACTCCATTTTAGTCAACTCTGTTCAGAGAGCTTGGAACACAGACTGTGACTCTGACGGGGAATTTTCTTCCAAAACCTGCTGTGGGTCTGACTGACACGGTAAACCC
>VXBB01008118.1:672566-689189 GCA_013399915.1 Illadopsis cleaveri
CAGGAGTGTGTAAAGTACAGCAAAGTGACCTCCCTGCTTCCACAGGAGTGTGTAAAGTACAGCAAAGTGAGCTCCCTGCTTCCACAGAAGTGTGTAAAGTACAGCAAAGTGAGCTCCCTGCTTCCAGAGGAATATTTCTTAATAACTCACTAATTATTAGAACTGTACTGTTGATATTTTAAGTGTCATTCCCTATACCAATGAGTTTAAAACAACGCTGCCACACTTTACTTTAGTTGCTATGTTCTCATCTCCTTACCAAAAAAGATCCTAGCATAGGAACAAGAGTGGAAGATGACCATTCAGGTACCCTAACAGAAGATGACTCAGAAATTACCTTTTTTTGTGAATGATCTTTTCTTACACAACCTTTTACGTTCTACTTTGTTTTCAGTGCTGTGAACAAAGTCTCAGAGGAACTTATTATGAACCTTCTTCTGGATGTAATGAAGTCTTCTATAATTGGAATCTATAAAATCCTTAGGGTCCCCAAAATGCTGAACGAGTGTGGAGGTTTTTAGTCCCCACGGTCTGTAATCACCTCTGAAAACCCAATCTACTGTATTTGTAAAGAGATTCACTTGGTTGCTTTGATGTTAAAACACAATAAGCCACAAACAGGTTACTTGGGTCAGATAGCAGATGGCATTTGAAATCCTTCTGTGAGGTGGAGTCAGGTGTATATATTTCTCAGAGTGCTTGAATGAAATCACATTTGGTAAAAGTCTGAGGAACAAAAGACTTCATAGTATTACTCCTATAAAAGAATGTTTGCAAATAGGTATTAACTATCAAAATTGCTGTACACTTGCACTCCATTACTCAGTGCCCTGAAGGTGTGAAAATAATCTGTGCAAATAGCATAGTATTTGCAAATAAAAAAGCTTTATTCTTTCCATTGGTTTGAAAGCATGACATTAATTTTGGCTTTCAAAATCAAAAGAGCAAAGTCTTGTTAAAATAAAAAAAATACCCAATAGAGAGCACACCCCAGAGATATTTCCTGGCTATTGTCTCAAAGGGATCTTGGCACAGATGAATACCATCCTGTTCCCATCAGGTATGTCCTTTACAGAGAGAACAGGCTTTTACTATATAACTCCTATGAAAAGCCTTTTTATTAAGTTATTCAAGATAAAAGCCTGGATAGTTTCTCAGATTTGAGTNCACTGGGGAACCACCCCCCAGGGACAAGCAGCACTTGGGATTAGCAGCACCTGCCTATAGATGCCCTGTTTGACCCGGGCCAGTGGCTGTGCAGGAGGATAATTACCCCGGAATGGAATGAGAACTTAACGACCTCCCGAGCACAGCATGAGGCAGTTTTTCCCTTCCCAGGGGACCTACTGAGGAAGCAAGCATTATTACGGATGACGCAGATGAGAAAATGAGAAACGGGGACAGGGTAGGAGGGAAATGGAAGGGGAAACCTTTTATTTTAGCGCGTTTGTTGAGCTGTGAGCGCACGCCGAGCAAAGGGCGGCTCGCGGCCGGAGCCCTCCACGGCCGGCGGCCAGCGCCCCCTGCTGGTGCGCGGCGGGCACGGCAGCGCAGGGACGGGCGGAGCGGCTCCGCGGGCTGCGCGGGGTGAAGGCTTTCCGCGGGGGAAAAGAGTACTAAAGGAGCTCCCTGGTTCCGCAGGAGTGTTTAACGTGCAGCAGTGAGCTCCCTGCTTCCACAGGAGTGTGTAAAGTACAGCAAAGTGAGCTCCCTGCTTCCACAGAAGTGTGTAAAGTACAGCAAAGTGAGCTCCCTGCTTCCAGAGGAATATTTCTTAATAACTCACTAATTATTAGAACTGTACTGTTGATATTTTAAGTGTCATTCCCTATACCAATGAGTTTAAAACAACGCTGCCACACTTTACTTTAGTTGCTATGTTCTCATCTCCTTACCAAAAAAGATCCTAGCATAGGAACAAGAGTGGAAGATGACCATTCAGGTACCCTAACAGAAGATGACTCAGAAATTACCTTTTTTTGTGAATGATCTTTTCTTACACAACCTTTTACGTTCTACTTTGTTTTCAGTGCTGTGAACAAAGTCTCAGAGGAACTTATTATGAACCTTCTTCTGGATGTAATGAAGTCTTCTATAATTGGAATCTATAAAATCCTTAGGGTCCCCAAAATGCTGAACGAGTGTGGAGGTTTTTAGTCCCCACGGTCTGTAATCACCTCTGAAAACCCAATCTACTGTATTTGTAAAGAGATTCACTTGGTTGCTTTGATGTTAAAACACAATAAGCCACAAACAGGTTACTTGGGTCAGATAGCAGATGGCATTTGAAATCCTTCTGTGAGGTGGAGTCAGGTGTATATATTTCTCAGAGTGCTTGAATGAAATCACATTTGGTAAAAGTCTGAGGAACAAAAGACTTCATAGTATTACTCCTATAAAAGAATGTTTGCAAATAGGTATTAACTATCAAAATTGCTGTACACTTGCACTCCATTACTCAGTGCCCTGAAGGTGTGAAAATAATCTGTGCAAATAGCATAGTATTTGCAAATAAAAAAGCTTTATTCTTTCCATTGGTTTGAAAGCATGACATTAATTTTGGCTTTCAAAATCAAAAGAGCAAAGTCTTGTTAAAATAAAAAAAATACCCAATAGAGAGCACACCCCAGAGATATTTCCTGGCTATTGTCTCAAAGGGATCTTGGCACAGATGAATACCATCCTGTTCCCATCAGGTATGTCCTTTACAGAGAGAACAGGCTTTTACTATATAACTCCTATGAAAAGCCTTTTTATTAAGTTATTCAAGATAAAAGCCTGGATAGTTTCTCAGATTTGAGTCTCTCAGACAAGTTGGTCATCCCGTGATCAGCAAAACACCCAGGAGTACCACCAGAGCAGAACTCACACACCACTTAGCAAGAGCCCATGGGACA
The DNA here is from genome assembly GCA_013399915.1 of Illadopsis cleaveri. NCBI lineage: Eukaryota > Metazoa > Chordata > Aves > Passeriformes > Timaliidae > Illadopsis > Illadopsis cleaveri. Next base: position 675,464 of record VXBB01008118.1, read on the forward strand.
GCAATGTGTCAATTCCCACCTTTCTTCCAGTTCCCTGGGACATTAGTTCACACCTGTCCCTGGCATGGGATCACCACTCTCCCAGACAGAGAGAAATCTTGAGGGGCTCCCAGCCTGTGTGTGTTCAATAATCTACAGGGGCAGAGTTGTGTGTGGCTGCGGGTTCTGGCAGTGCCCCAGAGGTTTTACTGCTCAGACACACACCCAGCTGCTCTCAAGTCTAAGCAGGCAGCTCCCCTGTGCAGGACTTGTGCCACCTGGGTGAGCCCCAGCCCCTTGGCCCTCACCTGGTGGCTCCAGCAGTGCCAATATTGGAGCAGGGCAGGGCAAGGGCTCCTCCTGCACGATCCACCCTCACACACAGAACAGAGAGCAGGTTCAAAGTGTATGCAACATTTTATTGAAAAAATACGAATGTTCTGTACATAAAGTACAACTTAACGGGCTTGATAAAATCTCCAGAGACTTATTGGTCAATATAGGTCTTCTTTTCCTCTTGTCCCTCTAAGGGCATAAAGCATACAATGAAGCAGCAGGTCCCCTGTACTTGTGCAAGTGCAATCCCATCGCTGTGCGTGCAGCATAAGCACCTGGCTCTACACGGGACTCCAACATGCTCAATGTACTTTTGATGGATGGTCTGCAAGAAATTTAAAGCATGGAAGAACTGCACAGGACTTGTCCTTCAATCCACTGGTGATTCAGAATTTATTGTGAGATCTCTGTTCTCCTGAACAGTCTGTATCTGCATATCCAATATTTCTGACAAATAAATACAAAAATAAATAGGGATCTGGCCTCACAGAACCTGAAGTCTCAGAAGCAACAAAACTTATAGCAAGCTACATACATAATTTCAACTATATCAACATAATTTATTTAAATCTCTATCAATAAATGTATTAAAAGTATAAATTCTTACCCAATACTGAGAGTTTAGTTCTGGAAATAAACCCAGAAAAGGAAAGCTTTTTCAGTCCTCTCTTACAATTTAGTGTGCTCTTAGAAAATGCTTTATAGCTGAACTTCAGCAGAAACTAGCTGCTATATAATGCACTTCTATCCCCCAAACCTAATATAAAAAGCTTTTTAAATCTTTTTACAGTAACTGGCTTTCATGTCCTAACTTTACATACAGTTACTAAAAATACTGCACGTAGCAGTGCTGACTAAAAATAGGTTTAGTGTTAAAACTACATGCACAAAGGCTGGGGTACCAAAGCAGAAACTGAATAGTGTGGCAGCTTCACAATTCATGTTGCTAATTGGATGGTGTAACAAATACTGCAATCCCAAAAGATATGTATGTTGCAAATGGAAAAACAATGAACAGGACTGGATGAGGAGAAAGTTAGGCAAAAAAACCTTTTCTTCTTCTCCGTTTAAAACTGGAATGTCCGTAATGGCCAAGAAGATAAATGTAGACCAGAGTTAGAAGCTTCTAAATCAGGAGTAAATGGTGATGACTTCTCGGCCGCCACCTCTAACAAGTAATACCCTCTCCAGACCCTCAGTCAAGACTTCCAGAAATTCCATGTCTGTTTCAGTAAAGTTAAGGACAAAAAGTATCAAAACCTGGATTAGACCAGGGCCAGCTCACAGCTCTCAGCTCTGGTCTTAGTGCAAGTACCCCTCTAAGTACCAAAACACTGAGTTTGTGGCACTTTTTCCTTTTAGCAATTACTTAACAGCCACAAGCCAGTACCCTCCACGCAGGAGACACTTTGTCACATATTACAGCTCAACAGCACTGGTGACCAAACCAATTCAAGAGGACAGAGTAAAGAAAAACCTTCTGTGTGGCCCAGGCCTTGCCTGAAAGGATACAATTTTCATCTCCATCAGTATTCTTTGGCGGACCAGGCATGTTGAGGAGCACAAGTCTGGCATCATGGGATCTATTTACAATGACTTCATTTAGCTTCACTGCTGTGTGCATCCTTCGGACATTAGACTGGTTCCTGTAGAAGAAGCACATCCAGACTCACTGTTAGAAACACGCCTCCAAACACTGAATTATTAAAAAGGTCCTTTAAAAGCACACTCAAATCTCCTAAATACTCTGTTAAATGTCAAGTCAACACAGTGATTTGCTTCACGCTTTATGATGAAGATACAAAAGACTTTTCCCAGACTTACTCAGGTACAGCTAGTCCACAGGCTTTAAGATCTCTGGAGTAAAGTCTCCAGTTTACAAAGTTATACTGCTTTTCAAAAAGCACACTTGATAAAGATGATTTAGTGTTGCATAAGAAATTAAAATACAGCTGGCACGAGGGGATGTGCTGCTCCAGCAGGCACAGTGGTGACTGCAGGGCCTTCCCTCAGGGCAGCCCAGGCCAGGCACCTCTCCAGACTCAGCACCACCCAACTCCCCCATGGCCTGGGAGCCAAGCAGAGACTGGCACCATCATGCTCAGCCCAACTTCCCAGGAGCACACTTCCCTCTTGGTGTTGAACAGCAGTTGGCATCTCCAGAGAAAGGCTGGGCTGCTACAGATTGCAGTCACACAATGGGGAAATACAGGATGGCAGCCTAGAGCAGGCTGGATGTAAGGGGCTGTTCTGCAGTGTTTTAAGGATGTTAAGCTCTCCTTCAGGACACTAATCAACCTCTCTGCCTGGCTGTTTACAAGGAACACTTCTAACCAGGTGTCTTTAAAATCTCAATCACACTTGCAAACTTGAGTAGCCACTTAGTTCAAAAGTAGGGGGAGAAAAGGGAAAGAAGTGCAGCTTAATCTCATATGCCTCCACTCCATAAGAGTACAGACTAACACAGCTAAAAGCATTAATTATTTGGGATATACTAACACAAAATAACATCAATTCATGCAGGAACAAAACTCAAAAGTAACCTTTGGGGATTTCAAGCCAGGGAATATATCTTTCTTACAGGAAATCAACCATTATTTTGGTAACATAAAAGGAAATACAGTACAGAAATAAACTTATCAAAAGAAGAATATACTTTTGAGGCTTTTTCACTTGAGCTTTTGTCTTCATTTTACATAGTAAAAATAAGTATTAGTAGAAACAAATGAAATACAAATCTGTGGTTTCATTGATTCAACTTTGCATGATGAATGAAACTCTTTAGTAACCTTGCTGCTCTTCTGAAACTTCAAATTTGCAAATAATTTATATACACAGAAAGCAGAAGATGGGGTGGGAAAAAACATGCTTATTATGCTAACAGAATAATTTACCCGCTGTGAATTACCTCTCTGTTAACTTCATGTTCTTATTTAATTTGGAGCAAGGACACCCTCTGTCTTCACCACATCAGCTTCAGAAAGCCAGGGGCAACACTGAGGCCAGATTATGTTTACAGGAAGTGAGGAAAAAACCAGCAGCAGGAACATAACAGTTGTTAGCTATGCATAGTTTTGAAAGGGATTTGAAAACTAAAGATTTGGTTTTCCCTGAAGTGATATTCAAAGCTGGCATCTCCCCAGTGATTTCAAGGTGTAGGCTACAAGAAAGGGCTTGTTTAGTGCCCAGAAACTGCCAGAAATAACATCCTAGCAGTGGTGTGGAATGAGAGCTTCTCTAAATGAGTAATGTTTTCTCCTGCTTGTGCCACACTCTGCTTAGGAAAATAGGTTCAGGCTGGAATTGTTTTCTATCCTTAGTTCTCATCAGGACTCTTGTAACATCCTATTTACAATGATACTTAGCTTAAGTAGCTAATCCTGCTCCCTTTAAAACATTGCTAAGACTGCTCAACTCTAGTGCCTTTTCTCCCATCAGTACACATAGCTTTCCTGCTTTTAGCTGAGAAAACTAAGTCTTTCCTCTCAATCATCTTAAGGTACTTCTAATTTAAATAACAAACTTACAAGTTTTCCCACCCTCTGAAAGCATGGAAGAGGAAAAAGTACAGGTAGTTAACACCAAATTCAGCAGAATTTCTACAGTACGATTCAGCCTACAACAGATTTGAATTCTGGTATATGAGGAAGAAAAATTTGGAACTTTGCCAAGTATGCAAAACTGACTGAGCTCTTCATGTGACATGTAGGACATCAAAGAAGTCACAGGAGATGCACACAGTTTTACACAAAGCCAAAATAGACCTTTACTTCTCACTCTTCAGGGGGCACACACAGTACCACAGCTGTTGTTACATGTCAGTGCTCCTGCAGCAGAGTCTCAAAGGGTTTATCACACACAGATGCTATTCCAAGTCATTCATCACCATCTCCACAGCTCTTTCCTTTATGCGTTAAACATCCACACTACACACTAGACAGTGAAATTATCATCTTTTTTTAAAATTCTGATTAGATCAGTGTGTTTTATTGAGCTATTTGGGAGATAGGAGGGAAGGTGTTACAGGATTTAACAGTTCCAATTCAGAATTTGGCAACACCAAGTGAAATGTTGAGGGATATGTGCACATTTGATTGGTTAGAGATTTCTGGGGAGGCTAACTGCTGTCTTTTCATAGCCAGATCTCAATGTTCATAGCACAAGTCCAAACCAAGGATTAGGAAACAAAAGATAATTAAAGGACAGCACACGTAGACCTCGAAGAGATGCAAAGTGGAGACTTAGACAGGACTCACGGCTTAATGGTGATGAGATCTCTAAAGCTCCCCACAGCACTGCCTCGGTTCCGCTTCTCAGCATCACATTTCTCTTTTGTCCAGGTCATCTGGATATTCTCAGGAACAGGGTCTCCCTCATCTTCCTCATCTGAGTAGAGGCTCTCCAGACGTGCTATTGAATGTCTGTCCTTTACAAGCTGAGCCTGGAGGGCACATGAGTGACAAGGTGAACTCAGAGACTTTATTCTATGCTCCCTGGTGCTCTTTAAATAACTACAGACTTTTTGTTCCATTGTATCTTTTATTTTGCTCACTCAATTTAGCCTTCAGGGGAGTTCTGATACCAGGCATCTGCCCTAGCTGAAAATCTTACATACCAAACTGACTTTTAACAGTTTTGATGGGTGTAAGCCAAGCAGAATTTGGACTGACAGAAGCCTGTATCTATACAAGAAAAAATATCTAGCTCACATCATGACATGGTCAGAAACAACAGACAAGACCAGCCCAAAATTGACAACTAAAAATAAAAGCTTGACAAACACATGCAGAAAAGATGGATCATCTCCCATAGCTACATGTCACAGACATCATAGTCACGTGTCCTGGAAGTCCAAACTGGAAAGACATCTTCAGTAGGAAAACAGGATATGCTAAAAATTGAGACAAATACCGGATATCCCATATAAAGAAAAAAACAACTACATGCAATTTTGGGAAACAAAAAAAAGTACACTAAAAGTATTTCCTTACATCTTTAGAGCACTGGAGTTAAATTTAAGCAGCAGCTACGTAACACACTACTGGGAAGGCACTTTGTGTCATCCCCCTCAGCAGCCCATAGAGAACAACCACAAATGACATACCTCCCTTTCCCTCTCAGTTTTTGTCAGCCTCATTTGCCTCAGCATCTGAGATCTCTGCTCCATCATAAGAGTTCTCTCGTAAGTATATGCTGAGATATCACTGTTGTGCTGCAGAAATAAGGACAAATATTGTGCTCGTAATCAAGTCATAACCAAACATCACCATGTGCATAATAAAGTGAAAAATGGGCTCAGTTCCCTTACCATTTCTACCACTTCTACCTCTGCCTCTATTCGGAGCTGATAGAGGAAAGTAGCCAAATCCTTCTTCATCTGGATGCTGTTATCATCCATCTGAGCAACAGTAAAAATCCTCATTTTGCATTTTCTCCAAACCTGATGAGGGAACACAAACTCTCGGTTATTTGAACCAATAATACTTTGCTCTATAAAACAGAAACTTGGCAACATATCCACTCTCATTTATCAATACAGGCTCTACAACTGCATGATGTTTCTTTAAACTAAAGAATGCAGAAATGGATGGGGGACATTCTCTGGGTAGCTGCTTACTTTGTGCTGTTTGAGAAGAAAAGGAAGCAACATCAACATGCCTCCATCATGCACAATCCACCACACATCAATGTTGCCTTCGTTGTAACGTTCATGGTTGCTGGGGTAGAAAGACACATTTTTGGGAACCAGCAGAGCCAGATGGGCTGCAGTTGTGCAGCGAACAGTACCTGCCCAGGAGGGGAAGAACACAGTTACTTCCAATTCTGCAAGAGTCATTTGTGGTTAGAAAAACACTACTCACTGTCAGCAAACTGTAAAAGTCATCACTTAAAGGAAAGTATGTACAGCAAGGCTTGCACAGACAGGTCAGTCTGAGTGACAAATAAAGCAGATTGACAGGAACACAAGCCTTATTTCACACTCGAAAGAAAAGCAGCAACCTTCAAAGCTAAGCATGAGGAGACTGCTCTGTTCTAATTTGATTAAGTAACTGGACCACAGCAGGAGAGAGATAGAGGCAAGGAGAGTGTTATCCACTAGTGAAGGATAGGTTACAACCAGTGACCAGAGATTATCTAGGAAACAAATTATAGTTTGCCCCAAAACCAGCATGTCTCAAGCCCATTAATTTTTTAACTATTCATTAGACACATGAGTTTTAGCTGTTAGGTTAATCTTTGAAGATCTTCCTTAGGTCTTTTACCTACAGGAACTGGTATTTCAAACAGAGCAGTTTTGTGAGAAAATTCCTGCTTCTCCATCAATACTAGAAAAAAAAGACAAACTCAAAACCAATCTTACAAGGATTCTGTTAAAATCTCCTGTGTGTACCATGTGTGTAATAAACATCTCTGTTCACACCAAGCCTTTAAAGCTCACCTATAAATGTCTTCCAAGACCTTGGATCTTCACTCTGTCTCCAGCCATAGGGCCACCCCAAAACCACAGTGTTGTGCTTCATGCCACCGAGTCCACAGGACTGGATCAGGTGAGCAATTCCTTCTCGAACTTTATTGGCTACAACTACTTGACAAAATCCTTTAACCTTCTCAATTTCCATCATGTTCTTAATAGTCTGCAAGACAGACAAGGAAGAGTCTCAGTTTTCCTTTCCAAAAGGAACTCCTAATATTTCTCTGTTATGAGATTACAAATTCCTGGTTCACATGTCCATAGGTAAAGCATATTACAATGCAAAGTTCTGCTCATCAGGTTTCCTTAATAAAACAAAAGAGAAAACACCCACTTGTTTAAAACACAGTTTCTTTCCAAACATAATAATTTCTAACAGATCAAGGCAAGGATTTTTTGGTTTGTGCTACCATCTCTTATTCATAGTAGTAGATAGTGTTACAATTCTACTTTCCATTTTCTAATCCTATAACATTCACCTTTTTAAACCAAAGGCCAATTGACTTGATTTGGATTTCCAGTTTCAGATTCCCAAGTAACATGCAGTGTTATAGTAAATTTACAAATATAAGCACCAAATTCCACACACTAGCAAGTATACCTTTTATTTGTTTAAAAACTAAATAACTTGATCAACACATAGCTCATGAATTAATTTTCCTTTTGTAACAATTTTCTTACAGAAAAAGCCTCTGGGGAAGAAAAAAATATGCTGATGATATATAGATGTAAACAGGGCTATGATGTCATGTTTACACAATGAGGAAGATTAAGCAATTTCTTAAAAAAAATTCAGGACCATCTTTCAATGCTTTTTGTAATAAATCTATCAACACAGTTTAAAAGAACATATTTGCTAAGTTTAACATTTACTGAAATCACAGAATCACTAGGTTGGAATAGACCTTTGAGATCATCGAGTCCAACCCACACCCTAACACCTCAACTAAACCATGACACCACATCCAATCCCTTCTTAAACACATCCAGGGATGGTGACTCCACCACCTCCCCAGGCAGACCATTCCAGTACTGTATCACTCTTTCAGTAGAAAACTTTTTACTTGGAATACTCAGAAAACTAAATAGTCCTCTTCCCTCCATTAAGCAGCATACAGAAACTTCTACAGTAATTACTTCCTATAAATGAAGGCAGTTTTATGCAGTAAGGCTGTTTACAAACGTGAGCATTGATCTTGCATTCCCAAAGGCACAACAGGCAGCTGAAACATGTACGCAAGTCCTTTACTGAACAGCTGTAGTACTGCTGAACTTGATCTGTGTTTCATGGAAGCCTGATCAAGATGCTTTGTTCCACGTATGATTAGGAAACAAAATTTTGCATTACCTGCCCACTCACCCCTTTCTACCTCAGGATTTAGGACACTGACCTGCTCAGCAGCTTGGGCTTCTCCATAAGTTTCCAAGAAATTCCCTTGGATGACTGATCCTATGATAGTCAAACCTTTACCAGCTTTCAGCTGGGATGCAAATGTCAACAGTCTAGGGTATTTCACATGCAAATCTTCATCAAGTTTCAGAAGCACCAGCAACTGAGGCCTGGAGAAAATAAAAAAGACAACGTAGTTTTTAATGAAAGCTTTAACAATAACACATGCAAAACCTGCCTCTCATCACTTATATTGTGCTTGAATATTAACTCTGAAACATTCTTTCTGTATCTCACACATTCGAGAGATTTTACTAAATATTTTGTTTCTCTTGGTTAAAAGCAGATGTGAAACTGTGGGAATTCTGCTGCTGCACTGTGCTGATAGCAATAAAACCTGCTGATACACTCAGCTTGAGAGGCTTGCATTAGTGTTTTATTTACAGGCATGTGTTTCAAGGCTCATTTTAAGTAGTACTGGAACACACATAGTGTTCATGCTGCAGAGCTGTTCTCCCAGATTTATCTGGACACTAGTGCCAAGAAAATATCTGTATTCAGAAACCGGGCACACGGAAAACACAAATATTTTCAGCTAAACATAGATCCCACCTGCCTTCTGTTCCTTAAGGTATTGCTACACAATCGAGTGGCTTTCTGTCTGGCTGAAAAGCATAGTCTTTCATAGATTCCTATTGTTCTAGTTCAGAGCCCAGGAGTTGTGCAGTGCCCAACCAAGAGGAGGGTTCTTGCCCACTTAATCTGTTTTCAACACCAAGAAGGGATGACATCAGAAGGAATAATGTTGGCCACTGTACGTTTCCTGGCCTCTACACCTCTGTACTCACAGACCTCCAGCCTCCCCAGTTTTCACTTCTGAATTCAGCAATTTGGAATCCAGTTAAAGATCCAAAGGGCATAAAGGTCTGCCCTTACAGGGTCTACACAGCAAGGCTTGGCAGTGACAGGACAGCTTACTGCGAACTCAACACTTTTTTTAATATTCTGGGCATATAAATTCATTCACACATCTTGTTTAGAGTCCAATTTAATTCCTTTAGTGCAAGCAGACACCCATGACAGCCATTTCATCAGCCCAAGGCGAGTACCTCCAGTTCTTGGTGTGTGGAGGGCCCTCCTCCAGCCTGAGCAAGGCGTATCTTGCTGCGCTGAGCGACAGACCCCGGATGCCATCACCCCACTCCTTCTCTGCCCTGTGAAGGACAAACAGTTCAGACAACACATGGCTCCACGAGCACTAAACTGAACACTTAAAGCCAGGCTTTAAAGACCTGAGCACTTTACAATGAGTTTAATAATGTGACACACAGCATCTATCGCATCTACATTTATCGTTTGTACATGAATGTCTGCCATATCACACATCACACTAGAAAAGTGAAAATGTTTCAGTAATATATATATATATATATATACATGATGAACCACCATTCTGGGCTTAATTTGTAATCAACACTACAGAGAAGGCTTCCCAAGCATATACAAACACGTGGCATTTCAACACCCAATTTAGTTATTAGGCCAAGTTAAGCTACAAAGCAACACTACAGCCTGCCTCCATCCAATGCTGATCTCCAGCAACCCAAGCAGCAGATTCAACTTTTCAAGGACTGTTCTAGACAGACCTTTATACCAGATAAATTGGAATATAACGGTTGGCATCAGCTGTTCTGGGCCTGAAGTCACCATGTGCAGTACCCAGCAGATAGATTCCAACCAGTTTTCTGCTTCTTGTGATTCATGTTTCACCTAACACCTTTAGAGGCTTAACAACAAAGTACTTCAGGGGCTTTTGCTTAGCAGTGACACAGTAAAATAACGAAAACAAAAATTAACTAATAAGGAAAGCTCTCCAAGTCATCTCTGGACAGCTCCTTTTCCAAATGTGAAGACTAGAGATAATTCATTAAAGAAATCCAGCCTCCTTCTTACCCTTTCTTATCCAGTTAATACTTACCCTTGGTATTCAATGTACTTGTAAATCATGCCTGCAATAAGCATAGCTACCAAAGCATAATACCAAGATGAAATGAACATCAGTGCCAGGCAAATACTCATGCCTAAAAATGAGAGGGCCCTAAAACAAAAAGCAAAGGTATTAGTAAGTAGTGGGGCAGAAAAGCTTAAAAAACAAGTCAATTACATTCTTGCTCTTTTACTCTTTAAACTGTCTATGCTGAACTGACAGTGAAAATAAAGCCTCCAATGGATCTCCCCACTCCCACCAGTTTCAATATCCTGTTGTTAAAATGAAACTCTTGTGCCATGACATATCTGAGTCTGGCTCTTGTGTACAACTGATAATCAGAGAAATAAAAGATGCTCCCTGCCCTCCTGGAGAAGGTTCTCAGGTGCAGACTGCAGGCTCAGTGAGATGCCAGCCCCTCACTCACCAGTGGTAGTACTTAAAGCGGGGCCGCCAGTTGGGGGTTCGCAGAAGTGTCTGGACTGCACATGCAAGATTGACAAAGAGGTAACACATCAAGAAAAACCTGCAAAACAGAAGCACAAAACCTTTTAGTATGCACATTTACAGATCCTGGCATATATTACAATTACATGATTGATTTCAAGTCAAAATCCCACTGCTCTGTCACCCTGTCCCCCTACCCCTCTGATTTTTATTAGCCTGAACTATCAGCATTAAGTAGCTAGAACAAGTTTTTAACTGGATCAAGTTAGATCTGTTCACAACATAATGCTGTTTTTGTTCTGTGATTAAAATGTTTTTCCAAACCAAATAAACATATAATAAAAACTTGCTTATTGCTAACAGAATACTCCAGAACAGAAACAAATAGATTTATATGTAGAGCCTGAAGTCAGAGGATTCATAGCAATTACAGAAGTGGCACTCAGCTAATTTGCTTTACTGTTTTAAGATACAGTTCTGAAAGACAATCAAACCAGCAAAACTCAAGAGTATTTCTATTCCCCCATCCCCAAGACAGAAACCAGGCTGTTCCTTACATTGATAGAATTGGAGCCACCATGTCAAGTGAAGCAATAAGGATTCCTAATTCAGCAATTAATGCTGTTAACAGAAGAGCCCATGTTGGTTCACCATTCGCTTTTCCATGACCAAAGATCTGAAGAAACAGAAACATTAAGCATATCTTCCAGGTATTTCATAAGGTTGTAATGGGAAAAAAACAAATTACATTTTTTAAAATCAACAGTAACTCTCTCACATACTTCCTTCTCTAGAGCAAGAGGGCAAATTATTCTAATGGTTTGCCATGCTTCACAGAATTAGATGTATGACTTCTTGATAAAATTACCCCATAAGTCTAGTTAAAAATCCTTAAAAGTATCCTTTAACAAAAGGAAAAAAAACCCCATCAAAATAAAGAATATTGCCCCTCATTTCAGCGCTGGGCAAACTGGGGAGAACAAATCTGATTTTAAGTGCATAAAGTCAGACAGCAGGTGAGCCAGTAGGAGCAGAAAGCATTTTAAGGTGTACAAACCCAGAGGAAAGGGATGAAGGCATACAAACCCAGAGGAAAGGGATGATGTTGTCCTTGGCTATGNAAGGACTGTTTGTGACTCATGTTCGGGGTTTTTGGGGTCAGTTTTAACATGTCATTTAGATACTATTATTAATAATACCATAATTTAATATACTGTATATAATAAATATATATATCATAATATTATATAATAATATATGTTAATATATTGATGTTATTAATAGTAATGATGATATTAATTATTAATTATACTCTATTTTCTTAACTAGAAAACACAGAAAGTAGCAAATAATCTGAGTTACTTCTGATATACAGATTGGAAGTGTCTGCAGCTTGATTTCAATATTTCATTGTGCACGTTTTTAAAATTCTTGTATTATTATACAACGTGATTTTTTACTATCATCAAAAAAATGCAAGATCTAAGACACAGGATGGAAAATCTGAGGGTGCCAGGCCAGAAAATATCAAATGGAATACAAGAAGATTCCAAAAACAGTGTTTACAATTTACATACAAATATGGTTTAAAAGGCACCCAGAAGTAAAAAATTAAAAAGGAGAGGAATGGGGCATACAGGCAAGAACTGCAAAAAATAGAAAAACAAAGAAGGGCATTAAAGCAGTAACACTTACTTATCTCTCAGGACAACACCTTCTATGCAGGCTCCAAATAATAACACACAACTGAAGTCTGGAGGACAGAGTGTGCTAAGGAAGTAGAATTTATTTAGACATGGCAGATGAAAGTATTGTGGAAAGGACAGTAAGTGCCTCCATCTCGTGGCATTTGCACTTCAGCTTCTCCACAGGTATGTGGTAAAGCTGGCAAGGAAATTAATGTCTCACTGCTCACATACGCTTCTAACGTTACAGAGAAAGGGTCTTCTAAGTATCAGTTTTTAAAAAGGACAGGTTTAAATGCTATGATAAAGTTGACAAAATCAAATGAAGCATTTTTATACTAAAATGTCAATTTGATCTTCTGCTAGTACAGAAGCTGATACTAAAATCTTCCTTTTCTCTCTCCATTTCCTGTGTCTGAAGACATTTTGATGATACAGCAAACCATTACCTTGCACATCCTTTTTTTGTATCTCTGCTGGCATTCACATCACCAGTAAGTCTTTGACTATCAGGTTTGTCATTAACTGTACTGCTTCTGCATTGGGGATGCAGGCTTTTTGGATCTGGCATTCCATAAAATTTTTGAACTAGTGAATTAAGTTCACACAAATGATTAAATCTTGAATTCTACCTCTGAAATGCAACTGTAAGTTACAAACTGCAATAAAAGGAGAAATATTGCTCCTGAAAGTGACAGTGTCAGCCATCTCCAGGGTGGCACATGAACATGGACACATCCAGGTACCCCTTGGGTGGGGCCTGAGCTGCCAGCAGAGCTGGAGGTGAAGGCTGTGACCTGTTTTAGTATTCATTATGTCCACAGGAAATGCTGACTTCTTGGTACAGGGTCAGCTCCCAAAGTGACAGCAGGGACAAGCAAGCTGGATCCTGATTTACAGCTTGGCAAGTTTTTGGCAAAAATCAGGAATGAAACAGCAGAATTTCCAGGAGAGTCACCATCTCGGCCAGCTGTCCTTTGGGTGAGACTGGAAAGCCCTTTTGACTTTTTCTTTTTATTATTTTCTACATTGATAAATCGTCCTTTAGAACACCAAGACCTAGATAAAGCTGAAAGATCTTGGCTCATCTCTTCTTGAGCAGGAGAGCAGAGATGAAGACAGTCTTTCCTAAGCAAAGCTCCTGAAGACCTTAAAAAACACTTCAGAACATTTAATCCAATTTCTAGCTCCAGTTTATCTTGTTCTAAAATGTTCAAGAAAACATAAACTCCTTAAAGTCACTCCAAAGAAAAGGCTTCTCTAAAAAAAAAGGAACTGAAATTTATGAACTCTTCTGTTAAAGCCTGCCCTCATCTTAATGTTTCACTGAAACCTAAAAAAAAAAAATAAATCTGCAAGGGCACCACCACCCTGAAAAGCTATAGATCACTGTGTAGCAAAGTACAGCAATGAGAACACAAAAAAGAACA
>VXBB01008118.1:691062-722474 GCA_013399915.1 Illadopsis cleaveri
TTTTGACTTTTTCTTTTTATTATTTTCTACGTTGATAAATTGTCCTTTAGAACACCAAGACCTAGATAAAGCTGAAAGATCTTGGCTCATCTCTTCTTGAGCAGGAGAGCAGAGATGAAGACAGTCTTTCCTAAGCAAAGCTCCTGAAGACCTTAAAAAACACTTCAGAACATTTAATCCAATTTCTAGCTCCAGTTTATCTTGTTCTAAAATGTTCAAGAAAACATAAACTCCTTAAAGTCACTCCAAAGAAAAGGCTTCTCTAAAAAAAAAGGAACTGAAATTTATGAACTCTTCTGTTAAAGCCTGCCCTCATCTTAATGTTTCACTGAAACCTAAAAAAAAAAAATAAATCTGCAAGTGCACCACCAGCCTGAAAAGCTATAGATCACTGTGTAGCAAAGTACAGCAATGAGAACACAAAAAAGAACAACTCACTAAAAAGGGGAATGGAAAGTAATGGGCTAATAATTGTAATTCTTTCAGCTCAAGAATTAATGTTCTGTTGCTGTTCTTTAGGGGTTTTTTTCCACTGGCCAATCATACTTGCACTGACAAGCTGGTGAGGTGAAAGCAGTTCCAGAAACCAGATACAATGTACCAGCACTGTGGTAATTTTAAAAGGATACAGACTAGTGATGTGGTGACAATGGCAAGAATTGTTCCAACAGGGATGGATTTCTGTGCATCTTTGAGGTCCCCTGATCTGTTTGAACCAGCCATGATACCTGAAAGAACATTTTGGTAAGATGACAGGAGGGAGGAAGCTCGGAGCCCCAGGAAGGCCCTCTGGCAGCATTCTCACCAGTCACTGAAGGGAAGAAGATGCCAACCAGCACCATGAACGACGTGGTGATATCTGAAAGCACATACAGGTGCAGATTGTTCTTCTGGCCTGCTACATCCACAGAGGGCTGATGTGCTCTCTCCAGTATCTCTCCTTTCTCCAAATAATTGCTCCATAAGTTGTCTTCAAAAGTTATCATCACACCACAGAAAAGAAAAGCATGTTTCAGTTCAAAGCTGTTCTCATTATAATGGGTTTACAACTGAAATGCAATTCAGTGATCAACACAGGAAAACCACAGATATGTATCAATAGTCCACAGAAGTCTAAGCAATTTAAACTTTATTATTACTATATGTAACGTTCTTTTAACCTCATACCTTCTTCAACCGAAGGAAATACACTGAATATTTATATGAGCCACCATACCACACAGTAGCTCAGAGTTTGCAAAGCAGCAATATTGACCAGTTTTCTAGACAGAAATGGGCTTGCTCTTCAGTCAGTGGAAGAATTACAGAATTATATGTTTAGCATTTGAAATTTCACTAACAAATGCTGAGTCTTCTTGTAATCTTAGAAACTAGACTGCTGGTTCCTGTGAAAATGGGAACCCCCAGCACTCAGCACCTGCCCAAAGCAGCTGCTCTCTGGTGTTCATTCCAATAATGAACACTTTTCAATTATACTTGATTCAGGAGTGGGCAAAGGAGACACACTATTTCTATACAAGCACTCTTATCTTAACCTGTTTAAAGTAGAGAGCTGTCACTACAGTGTTCTGAAAAATTTTAATAGCTTATAGTATAGTTAGTATAACTTAAAATTACAGCTGACTTCATGCTGAAATTATGAGATGAACAAGGGAAATTTAATCAATTTTACAGGAGACAAGTACTGTATCAGGACAAAAGTTCCATCTCCTCTTTTTAAAGGTAATAGGACTGGACTTTCTTTATTGAAGATAATTTTCCTCACTGTAATTACATTTCTTCATTCTCTTTTTCTTAACCAGCAGGGAAGAATTTGACCCATTTCAGCTACTCAGCATGCCTCCTCTTTAAGGGAAAAAAAAAATGTTCTACCATACCTATTAAAATGCCACTAGCAGCTCCTGGAATTCCTGCTATCTCTGTGACATTGTTCATTAGGAAATATTCATCACAGTGCTCGGTGGTTAAGTTTGTGGTGTGGCAGAAGAGCTCCCAAAGCTTAGAGGCCACAGTTATGTTATCCTTAACTACAGTTTTGGCACAAACATCAAAGTGATCTCTTGACAGAGTCCTGTTGCCCAACATGCAAATCCTGGAAGGGAAACATGAACACCAGAGTTATTGGATGTTACTGGGAAAATGAAATCCACTCGCCCATATTTATTCTTTTATATCATGTGGAAATTTCAAGCTGCTCTACTGTGCTACACCATTTCTCTCCTTCAAAAGAATGGTTGTAGCATGACAAAGACTCTATCTGTTCCCTTTAAGGGCCAGAAGTATAAAGCTACTTTTTTGATTTATGGAATTTGATTGATTTATCTTAAACAATAAAAGGGAACAATTAGGACAATTTTTGTTGGTTTTGTTTTTTGTGGGGGTTTTTTTTGGTGTTTTTTGTTGTTGTTGTTGTTTGGGTTTTTTGGGTTTTTGTTGTTGTTTGGGGTTAGTTTCTTTTTTTTAATTAAACAGAACTACTGAAGTGGAAGAAACGTAAAGAGTACTAGAATTCAAATTACCAGATATTTAGAATATCTAAAGATATTTGGATCTTATTAACACAGTTTCTATATTGCAACACTTGAATTGCAATATAGACATTTTAGATTCAGAATTAGGAACACATATTAAAATCACAATAAGCAAAGGTTCTTCTTGCCAGCAGATACTGTGCTTAATTGCTAAAATCCTCCACTGCCTGTTGCATTTCATCTAACCACAAATAGCATTTATTTCAGCACTGAAAAATTTTTAATCCACTTGTCCAAAGACAATTCCACAAGACAGTGATGCAATGTAACAGCTTCCTGCTACTAAAGTTCATTCAGCTTTTCTTCCCACTGTCAGGAAACATCCACAGGAAAATAAAGTTTCTTCCATTTAAATTTTAATTCTATTTTAGTTGTTTCACAGGTCTTATTGATCACTGAAGATAGGAAAATAGAAAACACAGGGCTGTTTTTGGGTGGTTTGCAAGCCTGAGAACTGTAACTTCCAAGAAGCCTTCCCCTACAAAATTAAAAATAAATACACTATCTTGCTACTTCAGGGAAAAAAAAAAAAGAAAGAGGAATACAGTCCAGGAAGAAAGATAGGGAAAACATTCAAAAACAATCTAAGAGATAATGAGGGGAATGTAGAGCCATTGTTTTACTTTTACTGCTGTAAACCTTCACTGTTGTAAAACACTATAATCACTGGGCCTTAAATATCCAAAGGGAACACTTGAGGGCTGCAAGTACTTAGTTATGGTCAAAGCATTTCAAGATGTGAATAATTATGCAGATCCAACTCCTCTATTTCCATTCCATTCATCTCTTGTCGTCAGACCAGCAAATACAGTTTGCATTCCTGGTAAAAAATACATCCACATCATTGCTCCTCCAGCTCCAAGTTCAAGAACCTGATTCCATGTTCAGCTGCCAACAAGCCAAGGAGCTCGTGCTGGGTCCAGGGTAGGCTCCTCACAGAGCAGGGAAGGTTCTTCTGCAGCCTCACATAGCCCCACACCACACTACCAAGGGGTGCCCAGTGTCTCAGCAAGGAGCTGACCACACCACAAATTTCCAACCACAAAGGCAGTGTGTGGTGTCTGACTGGCCAGGGGAGAAGGGACCTGCCAAACTGCTCCCTAAGGACTGCACAAATCACCCAGCAACACCATCACTGAAATCCCAACAGCTGCAGGCCAAGAGACTGGATTGGCTTTGCAGGAAGCAGAGTAGTGTCAGCCTCCACCAGCCTCACCACAAGACTTCCTTCTACCAAAACACTTTAAAAAGTGCAATAATATGTTCACGTTAACCTAAGAAACTTCAGTTCCAACAGCTCTGCACGCTGTCATTACACACAGCTAAAAATATTGGGAAGCAATTCACAAAAAAAAGGTAGCTTCAACAATGTATCAGGCACAAGCTTTAAGTAACCTACTTTAAAGCCCAACTTCCAGACCCACGGGCAAAGCTACAACCCCCATCCAGAAACAATACTCACGGAAATTCAGGTGGCTCAAAGATGGACTTGATGGCTCCAGCATAAATGGACAGGATGGATATTACTACACAGGCCAAGAAGAGGGAAGCAAATTTGTTCACATACTTCACACCCACAAACACCACCACTGCCATCAGGATGAGGAACACAGTGCCATACACCCTCATGTTGTTCAGCATGGCACTGGATGCATCGTGGGCACCAGATGGATGAAAAATTGCTGCTTGTGGCACAATATATGTCTGAAACAAGAGAAAGCAAAAGTGAGCTGGGGAAACACCAGCACAGAACTCTGTCTGGGATGGTGTACCTGTACTAGGAACATAAATCACTTTGCATTCAGCACCATGGAATCTGCAGAACCTCCACTGGCAATCTTTTACAGGAGAAGTCAAGAGATAACAGCCCTTTCTATGTCAGCAGTACAACTGAGCCAACTTTATCAAAGACAAGCGTGAGTCTTGGATTAAGTCACACATTCATCTGTGTTGTCAGAAGAGCTCCCAGGCTGCACACTCAGAGTGTGCAGCTTCCAAAGGGAAGCACTAGAGGTAAAGAACTGGACACCAAGGAACTGGAGACCTTCCAGTCTCTTCCTGTAAATGTGTATGCAAATATGGGACAAGAATACTGGGGCACTTTCTAGATGTTGTCTTTAAAGCAGGATCACTCTGGTACTACTCACCAATAAAATCTCAATGGCACCAAGGATATACATGGCTCCTGCAAATGTTGTTCCCAAATAAAAACACAGCCCTACAGCTCCACCAAACTCTGGGCCCAATGACCTAGATATCATGAAATAGGAGCCACCAGCTGTGAAACAAGAAAAGTGAGAGTCAAATTATAATTTATTGCTATAAATGTTTAAATATCCACAAAAAGAATACAACAGGATTATATACAGTGTATCTGCTATTTTGAGGTTCAACTGAAATATTTTTGCTAGCACATGGGTAAAAACTAAATAAATCTTTAGCCTGATTGATAACAAGAAGAAATACTAGATTTGAATTCAGGATTTGTATTCTGGATTAAGCAAATTTCTCTAGAACAAAGCCATGTTAACATCTTACAGTGACTTAGGTTTTGGGGTTTTTTTTAGCTTTTTAACACAACTGAGACATTTGCTAACTACCCTTACCTGGAACAACACCGTTCGTGGCAATTGCACTCATTGATATGGTTGTCAACATAGTCTGGGGAAAACAGGGAAAAGGAAGCAATTGTGTCAACATTTTTTAAAACATAACTTATTTCTTGATAAAATAAAGCTGCCACTGCATATATGATACAGCATTTCTATTTATTCTGCCCGTCATTATCTAAAAGAAAACAAGGGCAGCAGGAATTTAATCACTGAGCTGTTGAGACTTCTGTTTGAGAGATGGCCCCTGCTTTATCAGGTCAAACAGTGGGTGTCTGCAGACAAAGCAAGATAAGAGAATGAAGGTTCTCCTCCACCTGCAGAGCTGTGATTCCAACCAAGGCTGGTCCAGCAAACCAGGCAGTCCTCACCTGGGGCAGGCATGGAAAACAGCTATTTGCTGAACAAACACTATTTATAAGACTGTATTTACACCACAGTTTGCCAGTTTAGAAGTAACAAACAAAAAAAAAAAATTAAAAAAATCCTGCAGCTATGAACATGGCAAAGGTGCCCAGCTTAAATCTGACTTATTTTTTACACAAGCACCTACAATGCTGCCTCCCCAAGTCTCTCAGTGGTTTCACAGAGGTTATGTCAGATGCATTATTGTACCTAAGTACTTACACAACAGCAGCAAAGCAGGACAATCAGGAAGGACTGGAGAACTCCAGCCATTCCCACCATCCAAGTCAGTCGAAGGAAGAGAATAACCCCGAAGATATTCTGCATGCACGGCAAATACACCCCCATCAGGGTGCCCATGCTGGGTGACTGGAAAAAAAAAAAGTTGATATTCATTAACTGAAATTATTCAAAGCAGAGATAACCAAACAGGCCTTGAAGTTCAGTTTTTTAAAGGGTAGAAACCTAGGAAACCTAAGGTAGACACACCCAAATACTGTTGTGCTGGACTTCCATAAAACACAACAAACTCCAAAATCATGAATTTCTGAACAAAATGCTGACCCTGTCACATACTGAAGTAATAATCCTCAGTATTTAACACTGACTAGTAGCAACAGGAGATATATTTATTTGGTTTCTTGTAGATTGATAGAATTTTTAGTATGAAACGTGTTGAGTGCTGCAGACCCCAAGTAGGATAGATCCTTACCCTACTGCCCAGACTTCACAAATTAGTTTCAAGAAAAACACACTTTTGTCATTTTACAACTAGAAAAGATTTGGAAGCAATCTGGAGACATGGATAATGTGTTTTCTTCCATTTTATATATTCCATATAAAACTAATGGTTCTACCCTTTCTTAAGTTCAATGTCAGCATCAGACTCTGAATTACTTTTGACAGTGACTGAGAAAACATAAGTTACATGACTTCACAGGAGCTACAGATGTCTGGCCGTCCACATAGCATCCTGCACAATAATCATCAAAAATAATGGCATCAAAGTGCTACTGTAAGGTAAGGGCTTTATTCTAAGGAATATAAAAATGTTTGTTGCATTGGTACACCTGGCACCAGCAGCATTTCAGAGTCCCAAATCTCTGTGGTTTCCTGCCAAGACATTTCATTGCTTCTGCTTTTTAAGGTTTCCTTTTGCATTTAAAATTATACTGAATTCTAAAACATAGCGGGAATAGAGTGTCACTTCTGAAAGGCTCATCCCTTTTCATACTCCCTTCCATAAATAAACATGAATTCCAAAACACATTAGATAGACAGCATTTAGCCCTTGAACAATCATTCAAATGAGAAGGCTATTAAGGGGAGATGACAAAACTTGTTCAAATTTGACTCCACACAGCATTAACTAGATGCAAAAATAAATAGCACCTTTATAGACACATGAAGTCATGAACCCACAGCAACAGTATGTAAGACAAGCAATAAAATGTGTGCCAAAAACTTTACATAAGGTAATTCAAAAGTATATTTCATTACACAAAGCAAAGCCTTCAAGAATGACATGTTTATAAGATCACCAGGTCAAAAGCAATCAAGGAATCTTGTGCTTCAACTTGCAATTACATGTTACAATCCAGAATTTCCTCCTCTGCTCTAGGAACCTGCCCTGCCAGACATGAAACCAAACTGTGCCCAAGAACACGATCTGAACCGTTCTTTGTTAGGAGTGCCAGGAGTTGCTGACTGAATTTTTTGAAGCACATCCTCTTGCTCCTACACAGGAGAAGTAAATGGACCATGGTTATTGTGTTTTCTACGTGACAGTCCTCCACACACTACGAAAGCAGGTGAGATTTCAGCCCGCCCTTTACACACCTCCCATCACCAGCTTCCTTTGCATAAGAATCCACTTTAGCTCAGCTCCTTCCTATCTTCGGCCAATGTGGTCCCTGCAGCTTTGCTCCACTGCTCCATTATCTTCTCCCCCTCCCTCCCAAGTGGCCTTTTAAGCCTATCAAGTTACAAGCTCACTTCCACCACAGAAGAAGAAAAATTGTGCATTAGTTGTACACTTGTGAGAACACAGCGGAGCAGAGCAGCCTAGGAAATGCCCAAGTGTCTGCCCCAGCAAGAAGTACTAAGTGTATCTCAGGCATGAGAGTTTAGTCTGGATTATCTTACCTTGTGGGAAAAAAATACTCGTAAGAAAGAACGATTTACAAACATTACTTGAACCAGCTTGTTCACAGAAATATTTAACACCAGTAATCTGCACTGACTTGATCCTTTTTTATAGCATCTAATCATCACTAAGTGATACTAAACCAGTGCTGAACTTTCAACAGAATGTGACCTGAAACAAGGGTATTATTATGTTCAGCCTCAACAGAAACCACATGAAAAAACGTTAACACCCTTTGCTGCACAAAGGAAATAGAAGAGAGACATTTTGAAGAACACAGTTTTAGAACAAGCAAGAAGGGACAGAAAAATCTCGAAAACAGTCTCAATTTCAGTGATGCAGATCATGTTTCTGTTCACTCTCATCAGCTGCAGACACATAATTTATGTAAATATTGATCTGAGTCTGAAGGACACTATTTCCATTGTGCTAGTGTGATGGGTTATTAAAGCACTTGGCTGCAGGGCTGAGGGACATTGATCAGCAATGACAGCTCTCACAGTTGCTCTGTAGCATGAGGACAGACAGCAGCACAGAAATGAACTGCCTTGCTAAAGACACATGAACTAAAACAGTTTATCTAATTTTTTCCATCATGAGAAGGGGATATTTCTATAGCACTGTGACTGTTAAGTGCTTTATTACAAGACTGTATTTAGAAAAGAAAAAGCAACCCAATTTCCACCTTATTACATTGGAGTTGTGTCAATTTTACCTGATGTGTACCCAACAGAAAATGCCACTACCAAAAGTATTTAGTGGGGTTCCTGAAACAAGATAGTATGTTCATATTAAGATGTCTTGCACGGAAATGAAATTAATCTGAGAGGGTATGATTTGGCAAGCAGGGCTGTGCCAGGTCCCAAAAGGTCCTCACTGAGAGACCCGTCTTACCTGCTCAGAGAATTACAGTCACTTACTGAAAGGACTGCTTTCCTCAGTTCATTTTTAAATATCAGATTTAGAGCCTGCTCATCTGCCTTGCTCCAGCTCTTGCCTATGAGATGCCAATTCCAGCAGGTAACAGGCAGGTCACTCTTTGTCACACCACTGAGCACACCCAGTGCAGCACTCACCAATGGGTAGGTTAACAGTGTTTTATTCACTTAAAACAGACCTGCTGGTGCTGGAATGGACTGCCAGACTTCTCATGCTCAAATGGGAAGGATAAGGTAACAGCAGCACAGTGATTTATACTCCAAAGATGATTAAAGAAGTATGTAGAAGAATCCCATTTGCACAGTTTCTGACTACCTTCAATCCATATCCTTGTCCAGTTACTGCTTTTAAATTTCCTGGGTTTAATGGGGATAATTATTGGCCAAGGTTTTCAGTCGTCTTATATTCTGCATGATGTTCAAAATTTTATATTGCTCATGGCAAGAGAGGGAGAAGAAATTCAACCTGCAGTTATGATATTGCAGCTGATGTAATTTATCCCAGAGACAGACATGCAGACAAAGGTTTGCCTAAGGAAACAGCAGTGTTTACACAGAAAACACTGAGATATTAATACAGCATGATACTGTCACTTTTGGAAAGGTCACCAAACCCATTCTACAAAAAACATCTGAGAAGTCTGTGAACACACATTTTTAGGACATGGGAAAGTATAATTCAGGAAAACACAGTTATTAAACCTGAACTCCATTTTGCCATAGAAGCAAAGCTTTAACAAAGATAATGTCCTTTTTAATGGCAGTAAACCGCTTGAAAATATGCAAGCATGAATCACACCTAAATGTAGAAATATTAACATTGCACCATGCATGGTACTCTAACAGGGATTGAAAACAAGTTTTCAGCCTTCTGGTTTTCAGCCTTTGCCCCATTTTTACCTTCTGAAATTTTATATAAATTTGCTTTAACCAACTGTATACTACAGTCCCATTGCCAAATTCTCCCAATTCTTTTCACATCAGGGAAGCAATGGACTAACTTCCAGACTGCTCTGCATCTCACCCTGGTATTCTGGTCAGGCAATTAATATGGAAACAAAGACCAAAGGTGACCAGAACTTCCTCAAAATCACAAGAACTGTATCTATTGTATCCTCCACCATTCTAATTTTGTCAGAGAAATAATCAATCTGCTTCTGATAGCAAGAGGATGAAAATTATTTAGATTATGCAATAATACCATATTAACATCTGATGCCTGACATTATATCCAGCAAAAGCAAGCTAAAACAGAGATGCAGCTGACATGCCTTATTAGTAATGTGAAGGTAAAAGCTTTGGACAAGACTCAGCCATTAGTACAATGCCAAATACCACACAAAAGAAAATCATAATTAAAATGTTTCAATTACTTTTTTAATGTCAGCTTATAGGACCAGAATGCAGCTACTTCACCCAGATGACCTGGGGGAAGTCAGTCTTGTCATGATGTCAAATTACCCACAATATTGCAGCACTTTAAGTGCATGTGGTCTCAAAAGTGAATTTTAAGCTTCACATTGACAAAACAACTTTGCTATGCCCAGTGTAAACCTGCAGAGTAAGGAAGTGGAGTGTAAGGCCATTCAGCATGGGGCAACATGCATGCTCCTTGACAGCACTATTGCTTTGCTACATTATCACTGCCATCTCTTTCTGAAATGGCTCAAACTTTGCAGGGCAGTCCTATAAAACCTGCAGAATCCAAGTGCTATCTCAGCTTTTTTGGAAACCTTTCTTTTGACAGAACTTGCAAACAAACTGACAGGCTTGCAAGCCATAAAATGCAACCACAGCACTTGCAGGTGCAGCAGTAACCAAAGCACCTGCGGCTCTGCCAGAGGAGAGAGCAGCAGTTAAACACTGCCCTCCTGATAGAAATCAACTACCAGTAATCAAACCCCACCTGCTACAGTCATTCCAGGGCCAGCCATCTAAATGCAGATGCTTTGGGGCAGAATTCAGTTGCCTAAGTGCCTGACACCAAAATGACTCCTGAGCTGCCCCAGGGTGTCCAATCTGACCTCCACCCACCATTCTAGACTTGTCTCCTGCAAACCCTGTGTCATTGCCATCCTGTGTCATTATCTACCAGGCTTGTAGAGATGTGTCAGATACCACTGGGCAGCTAAAACAGCACTAGGAAAAAGCTGGGGGGTGGCTTAGTTTTTATTTGTATCCCACTAAAAGCCTATCCCCTTCTTATCTAAACCAACTCCAAGCATAAGGAATTGCCCTGCAGTGCACAGTTTTAACCAGCACATCTGCCCCAATTCTCTGGTAATAGCTGGTTCCCTACAGGTTCTATGTCTTTGCTTTGCAACATTGTCGTGGCTCCTGAGAAAAGTTAAGGAAAAGCAGAAGGGAAGCCAGCTCCCCAAAAATCACACAGGGAATCATCCCATTCATCAGTGTTGGCCATGGAGAGAATCTTTACTTACTTTTGATACTTTCTTCTTTGATCCATCAGTATTTTCTGCTTCTTCATGCTCCTTGACACCTTGAGTAAGATTTGTGTAGTTGACCAACTTGCCAAGCAGAGATGACACTTTTGGTCGTATGTCAAGTTCTTCCTGTGGAAGAAGACAACCAGTCAACTTCTGCAGTTCACAGCACTCCTGAAGAGTGGCTGGGATCACACCTTCCAGGGCATGCCTGAGGCTACCAGGGAACACACCAGGAAAATCATCCAGGGAATGACAGAGTATTTCACTGTGCTTGAACCATTGATGAGAGGTTTCAATTTTCTGAAAGGAGGACAACTCTGATAGGAAAAGGCCATGCCAAAATGTCTGCACCATGTGAATTATTCTCCTTAGGTGCTGAAAAGCATAATTACAGCAATGAAGATGTCTGGGCCTTAGAACTGTGAGAAAATGAATGTGTACCTTGCATATATCTCTAACGTCAACTTACATCAACAGATACACTTTCAAAAAGGTCAAGCTGCCAAACAAATCAGAGATTTAGTGATTAAACTCTGCTCATTGTAGACATGTACGCACTC
Source organism: Illadopsis cleaveri (assembly GCA_013399915.1). Taxonomy (NCBI): domain Eukaryota; kingdom Metazoa; phylum Chordata; class Aves; order Passeriformes; family Timaliidae; genus Illadopsis; species Illadopsis cleaveri. The sequence continues at coordinate 702,699 of VXBB01008118.1, forward strand.
TGATGATTTGATTACATTTTTCAAACTGTGTTATCTAATTCATGTGGAACTAGACAAAATTCCCAAAAGCCACATGCATGGAGGGCCTCCCGCCTTTATACTCATCCCATCCAATTCCTGTTTCTGGTTTGGGGGAAGAGGGGATGGAAAAAGCCCCAGAACAAAACCATTCCCTTTCCCTTTCTCTTTGAAATTAAAGTCTTGCATGTCTGATAGCTTAATAAAGAATGCATGGTAAAGAGAAACAACTTTCCACACAGGAAATAAAAACCAATTGAAAAAGATTTCACTGTCTGCAGCTTTATCATATCTTTAGGTATCACCTTGAACAGTTTCTGGTGGGATCAGTAGCATTATGTGCTCTGTACATGATGCAGAAACTGACCCCAAATGGGGTCATCTCTAAAGGGATGACATGAGCCAAGCATCCCTTTTCTCATTCCTTCCTGTGATCTGACCTGCAGCTCACATGTTTAAAAACCTGATTACAATTCCTTCCAGAAAGGGGTTGAAACAACATGTACCTCCTGCTCAGCAGAGGAGCATGGGCTTTGGGATCCTGATGGATCCTCCCTCTACTTCATCCCACAGAGGAGCCTGCACACCTGGTGTGCTCCTGTGCTTATGGAAAAGGCCTTCAGCAGGAGTGTCTGCTCCCCCTTACCCCCAGATGGATCCAGTTATACAGAGTGATAACTCTGCCTGAACGACCCAGCTCATACCTGAGCTCTGTCACCACACAGCATCCCTCTGCCTACTGGTACCCCTGACAACAGATGGACACCCACAAACAGGCAGGTGGGGGAGAAAGATGTGCTCAATCCCTGTCATCAGGGAAGATCACAAATCACATCAGAAGTACAAAAAGCAGCTAGAAATTACCTCAAACAAGGCCAGATTTCTGTCATAGTAATCACCTCCCTTGCCAGCTTCTGAACTGTTTAGAAAAGGACTGTTTTCTTTATGGTTGCCATGACCTGTGAAGAAAAAAAGAAGCAGGTTTTGATAAGGAGAGAATGAGACTAACCTTGAAGAATCCATAGGGAATAAACTCATTTGGTTAATTGAACATGGTTTTTTTTAGTATCTCAACTCATACAGTGTTAGCAATATCAAAGGTATTACTCTCAAGGTAGAGTTATTTCTATTTCTACTCCTCTGTTTCATTAAAATAGAAAAAAAAGTCACCTCAAAGTAAAATTTATGAGTAGGGTCACAGCTACAATGCTATATGTGCCTTTACTCTCTAGTGCTCACTTCTGTTACTGTTTCTTATACAGAACAGGGACAAGCACTAGGACAGCTCCTGTGCTTTTAGAAATCACTGCTAATGATAACAGCAACCTTTGAGCTGCATGTCCAATCCAGTTAGACAGAGCTGGTAAGACTAAACACTTCAAAGACTAGATTCTGTAATGGCAATACAGGTAAACAGCCCCCAAAGCACCTTTTCAGTTCTTAAATGCTGTTTGTTATCCACTATGGCCACTGACCCCAGGCATTTAACACCCTCATGCTTTTACCCTCACTGTGTTTTGAACATTTAAGCTGTGCATTCTTCAGGCTCCTCTTACACTTCTAAATTAAAACTTAATATCTGGTACATTAAAACCAGAGTATTCCCATATGCAATGAACAATGTTTTTTAAAAAAGAGCATGGAAGATCAGTAGACCTTTCTGCAGCAAGCAGTAACAAAAAAAATTAAAAGAACCAACCAAGGGCACTATAGTTTAAAACAACCTCTGAGAAGAAAAAAATTAAATTGATTTCCATTTTCAAAAGAAGTTCTTGGACCTATGTCTCCCATTACCCTCTGCTCAACAAACAAAAATTCTTTTCATTTGCCTGCACCTCTTCACTCCCTGCTCTCTCAGCCAATACAAATGAATGAATTTCCAAGAGCATCTCCTTAAGAAAGGAGTAATCCAAGGAATACCTTTTTCTATTTACAAAAGATGTAACCACTACAGAAATTAAAAATAAGAAAAAAAATACATTCTTATCTCAAATGAAAATACTGCACGTTAAAATACTGTACACTGAATACACCAAAAGCAAGAGAAAAAACAGCTGGATTTTTGGGTGCAACTTCTCAATGATTACTGTAATCAATTCAACAAGGTTACACTAAATTATTTTAATATAATTCAAGTGAAAATCTCTCTGCATTTTGAAACTTGAATCAACTTTCAAAATTAACCTAACAGGCAAAGAGAAGAGTGTTCCCCTAGTCACAGTGATCAGCACAAACTGCACTGTTACAAAAGTAATTGTTATAAGCCAAAAAATTATGAGAACATTCAGTCCTACTCTTACTGAGGGGAAGGCATGCATGGAAAGCAGCACAATTTTCTGGAAATTGCTGACAGGTGATTTGAACAAAACTGTTGGAAAAACAATATTCACAAAGAACAGAGGGATTTTTAAGCTTCTGTAAGTAAATACTTACAGAAATATTAAAAAAATGGTTTTTTAAGTCTGTTTTAATATATTTTCATATATTTTTGGTCTTATATTTTATAAGACCAAAAAATATATGAAAAGAGCAACCTGTTGTGTTGATGTGCCTACTGCCTTTCTCACAGCTCTGACAACTAATCCCAAAATGTTAATGAGCAGCTGCCTTGAACAAGGGGGCTCAGTTTATTTGCTGATCCCACATACAAGTAAGAGAGGCTCACTTTGCTGTAATTGTAGAATTTTTTACACTACTATAAAAACATCAGTAAGCTTAACAACACAGCATCAAAATCAAACAGTTATCAACTTTAGCAAAGGTAAATATCTGCAAAAACTGCTTGCTTGCTGTATTTGTTATGCCTATACTGGAATATACCAGATCAATTTTGCTGCAGTGTGTGCTGCAGTCCCCCCATCCTGTTGTGGTTAAAGTACACTTCCAATTTTTGCTGAGGAAATGGAGTTATCTGCCATGTACCTTTTACTCACTAAATTGGACACAAATGATGGTGCAAATTATGCCATCAACAGAAATACTGTCTGCTTGATTCTTCAAGACTCTGGTCTCTGCAGTATCTTCTCCATTACACTTATGAACACAGCAAGGTCATGAGCAACTTTGGTTTGTTTCCTCCGTTCCTACACACACTATATAGGAAATCCTATACACTGGCTCTGGTAACTGAATGTTTGAAATATCAGCCTAGTTTTTGGTGGGGTTTTTTGGTTTTTTTTTTAATCACAGAGTGATTTTTAAAGCAATTCTTTGCTTCCTTCTTCCATCAGGAACCCTACCTTATCACTGTCTCAGGTCAGTATAATGGGTGTTCTTTTACTTGTAACACTTAACAGAAACTCTCAACCTTTTTATGTTCAAAATCCCGCTGTTGCCAAGATACATTCAATCTCAGTTTTTTAAACAAGCTTATTCTTTTGCTCTTTCAAAATGCCCTTGCTACCATAATCCACATAACCTCTCCTTAGTTCAGAAAGATTATTTCATACCATCTCCCTTAGCTTGACAAAGATCAGTGACTCAAGATCAATCTTCAACTTAATTGATACTATTTTTTTAGATGCATCTTCATTTTACCACCAGTGAATTCTTCATAATTGATCTGTTCAGAGGACCTCCCTCTCTCTCTATAAAGAGCTTCCATCTTCTCTCTTATTCACCGTTTATATGTTCACGCATCACTCAGCCCCTTCCCATTAGACTTCCATTTCAAATTTGACCCCTTGATTTTATACGCCATCCTGCACACAGGAAGCCCAAACTGAATACAAAATTCAGTAGAACTAGTTACTGGAAATATAGCATTGATTTTGCAATTGCTAGGGCACATTTTCTTCTCGATGGTTCAGATGACAGAGAGGTACAACTGGCTTTTTACCACATTCACAGCACTAGCTCCATTGTCCTGAAATAACGTACATATGAATCACTGCAGACAATGCAAAAATAGAAGTGAACTTTTCTGCTGATCTAATGAAGTGCCACTTTAAAATCCCTCTCAAACACTGTACACTTTCAACAGGAAGTGAAGGAGTGTAGGTTTACATGCAAGTTCTTTACAAGACATCCTAGCTCCACATCACCACTAAGCAGAACTGGTGCTGCAGAGATGTGTGCTAATTCAAGACCCCCACATTGCTAACTTAAATACAGCTAATCAATGATAGCCAAAAATCATCTTCATCACAGCTGCATGTTCAATGCAATCTCTTCTTTATAGACATCTTCTAAATCAAATCCTCTCACTGCCTCTCTTCTCATACTGTGTTTCCATTTAAGGAGTAAAACCTCCAGCAAGCGACCATTTCCTCGAGAACAATCACAACTGTACTTTGACAAGACAGACCAGGCTGCAGCACAGTCCAGAAACCACCCTGCAAGAAAAAGATTTGTGCAGTATATTCTCTCTGCCAGTGAGCACCAGCAGCAGCAGCAGCTTCAAAGAGACTTACTTGCATGGGAAGGGCGGGTTACGTCCATCAGCTTGGGAAGGGAGCGGATGTGACCCCGGAAAGCCACTCTGGGGAATTCTTGCCCCAGCTTCACCCGAGGAGGGTTTACATCCTGAGGCATGAAGTCTCCTGGGCAAGCACCATCCCGTGACATGCGCACAGATTTCCACATTCTTAGTTATTATCAAGTCTTTGGTCCTGGCCAGTAGCTATGTGGTGTTAGTTTTCATCATGCAAGATTGATTTGCAAGGAACATTTCTCAAAGAGGGAGCTAAACACTCTGCAACAGAGAATAATTTATTTGCCTTAGTCCCTAATTAATCTCAAATTTTGAGGTATTCAAGCTGTATTCCAAGTAGGCTAATGTTTCCTCTTCACTTGTTTCATTGCTTCTCAGTCTTCATTATCTTTCGATAATTAAGGCATTTTATTTCTGAAGGCTACCAGTTCTCTCCCTAACCAGATAATTCTATTTGCAGCCACCACTTCAACTATACAGTTTATCTAAACATCTCCAGCATAGTTCCCTGAACATTCTACTCCACTACGCAGATATGGGCACAGGTCCAGAGAACAAGTTCCTCATCCTGTGGATCACCTGAGTTCCTTAAAACATCAGAGATGATCCACGGAACAAAACCTAAAACCCTCAAGTGTGCACGCTCCCACACATACAAACACATAAGCTCAGGAAACAGAACAAAAGCAATAAATGGATGTCCAAACTTTTGCATCACAGTCAAGAAAAAACACTGTGACTAAACTGTAGCAGATATTCTACTGACTGGTTTTATTTTTTTCTTCTCCAAAAGGTTAATGTTGTCTTTACTAAAAAAAAAAATTAAAAAAATTAAAAAGTATTAAGAACATGGAGGACACTATTCATATTACTGCTTTCCTTCTGGAAGAGGATTAGGCCAGACAGACACAGTTTCACTGCTTGAGCATGCTGAATGCGAGTCTTTTGTGCAAGCCATTGTGTTTTCTTAAGTAACTGAGGGATGAAAAGCAGAATTTGGAGAGAATTACAAACAAAAGACATATATGAAAGTAACTAAAAGACAGATTAGTCAGGATAAATGAAAGCTGAACAATTAGGCACAGCGAGACTATTGCAAAGAAAAGACCAGGAAGCTTTCACAATGATCAGATCTACTCTGCCAGACTAAAATAATCACTGAGAAGGTGGGAAGAGCAGTTGCATGACTTAACTTGTCAAGGCTTTACTTTTCTCCACTGCCAGTTTCTAAACTTCCTTACAAAAAACCACCACTCCCCTACTTCATCACATTCGGGTAAAGAAGCGGAAATTAGTACATCTTAAAAAAACTACAGATTGTTTCATCAGGACATGACTAACCCAGAGAAGTTTGCCTACTTCTTATGCAAACTTTATCTACCTGGCAAGTTAAGATGTGCTGAAGGCACAGATGGACAGAGGCTGACCAGCTTTAGTCTGGCCCACACAGATAACAAAGTGAACAGGGCAATGCCAATTAACCTACAACAAGGTTAAAACATTACAGAAAAAAGCAAATTCTGAAGAGAGTTCAACTTTGATAAGAAACTTCTGCCACTTTGCTTCTACAAGCACACCATAGCTGAGCTAATGCCAGCTGGCAGAGGCACGCACACCCTGCTCACAGTGTCTCAGGAGGAACACAGACTCCAACATGCTCTGGAGGCAGGAAAAAGCTCCAGACACTGCTGTGACCCTTGAGGATGGCATGCAGATTCCTTCAGAATCCTCCCTGCCTGAAGTATCAAGTCTTAAGTGAGGGACTAAATTTCTTCAAATAATTTCAGTGCGAATCAGAGGTCACGTCAGAGTTGGAACTGAAATGCTCGGCTTGACCAAGAAACATGTTGGTTTATTTAGCCCTTTATAATTAACAAACAGCAGGTATTTCCTAGAAAACCAGCTCAAAGGACAGCCCAACACTCCTCCCCTCAATGTAATTTAATTTCTGGAGCAGCACAAGAGTTAGTATCTCACTTGTAATTGTACTGTGCATGTCCAGACTCCTTTGTGTCCACCACAGTAACAAACACTGATGCAACGGCCTGTCTAGCAACTAACACCACATCTTGCTGTTATTCAGGCAGTATTTCACAAGTATCACTGGCCACAAAACCTGTGATAGTTAAGGGCACAAACTGAGCCATTTTCATGCACAGGGAACACTACTTGATCTTTATTTTTCTAATTACAACAAAAAAATACTCATAGTATTTCATCTACCAGTAACACTGGAATCTAAGATTAGAAATCAGAGTTGATACCCAAGTAGTTGCTGCGGGTTTCCCTTACTATGAGCAATCTAAACAGCAGGCTGTTATAGCCAGCTAATCACACAGGCTCACTTCTCACTCAGAAAGAGATGGCTTAATTAGCTGACCCCTGGAGTGCCACTCCTGTGCATGCACCTTGACATGCTGCAAATGACCTCCAACGAGAGCCTAACCTAAATAAAACCCTAATTTATAGATGTTTTAAGGAAGGCAAAATTTATCCCACTTTGGAAAACAAGTTAGTTCTGTTCTGATTCATTTGTGCTTTCTCAGATTTTCATGTGTCAGTATGTTCTGCAAATTTCTACACAAGTGGTAATTAAGATACAAATTTACTTTGATTTTTGTCCACAAAATCAAAATAGGTTTGCTACACTTAACTGTTCTCACAAGACCTAGAAGCAAATTAATACGCCCAAGATAGGTATTTTACTGGGGAAAAAAAAAAAAAAGGAGAAACAATGGGATTGCTGCAAACAGAAATTATTGCACAATCAGGTTTTATTACCCAGATTATTTTGAGGACATTTGTTCACAGCCTTATGGATAAAGTTTTAATATAAAAAGCTGTCCATGTCCATTTTTATCACACTTTGGGGGTTTGGTTTGTTTTTACCAGTTCTTGAGACACCATTTCCCAGATGTCAATAAGGATAGTGCTCATACTGTTCCTCCCAAAGGCTGTGTGATGTTCAGAGTGTTCTGCTCATCACTCACAGGCCATCAAGACCTGCAAGTCTGAGTATTGCTGAGAAACAAAAAAAACTCAATAGTCTTCCTGGACTTTGCCAGCAGTCCAAGAACCCTGGTATCTCCACATTTCAGCAGCCAAGCACTCAGGAGTACGGCTGAAGTAAATCAAGATACTGTCATGTTTAGAATAACCTAAGAAACATGCAGACAATGATTTGATTTCAAATACATTCCAAGTCTGCATCTATTCATGTGGTTCCTCACATGTGGCTGGACTAAATAAAACTCTTATTCATTCTCAGAACTGCTATGGAACATTTTTCTTGGTTCATTTGTGAGACTATACCAAATAACTCAATGCACAATTATGCTTTTGCAGATATCACTACCCTGACATTTCATTAACAGAAATCAGACATTGCTTCTTTTCTTAAATTACTCACTTCCAACAATTTAGCAAAAATCCCAATCCAATATCAGCAGCAGTCCAAAATAAATATAACTTTAAGCAATAATAAAAAAGCCTACTAGAAATACTTGTTTCTCCATGGACAACATACAACTATCCAGAAACAAAAAGCATAATTGTACCCAAAAAATAAAACAAAAAAGCTGTATTATTGATAATACAGTCATTCCTCTGAACCAGTTCAGAATTCAAAATATGGCACGCTTGTGCTCTGCCTGACAGAAACAGCCAAAACTTTCCCAGACAACACCCTATGCAACAGACAGGCTGGAGCAGTGTACAAAATTAAGTATACAATTAAGCACAGATCTTGGATTTATCCCTAGATAAACATGTGTGAAGACTTCTACTGTACTTTGCAAAACTAGACTAGAGAACAGCCTTACCCATCAGATTTTCTGACCCAACACAACTCGAAGGATTTAACAATTTAATAATCCCGTGTTTCAGAAAGTACTATGACTTTATTTTTCAGTTAAGATACACTGATAGTTTCAGAACACTACAGTTCTTTGTAGGTGCTAATATCAACATAAAGTACTTACCCTTTAGCAATAGCTCTTTGACATTTTCAGTAACTTGGTTTACCATTATTCTTCTTCCAGCTCTTAGCACATGCTTTAGTAAATGCTCCCTTGGGGATGTCCTGAGGGTAGGACAATTTTTGTAATATTGTATTTCCAAAAGAACTTTTTCTACCTGCTTTGACAAAGTGCTGGCTCCAATGTTGAATTGGACTGATCTCTTCCAGGAAGCAAGAATTCCTCACAGAAAGCTAAGCCAACACTGATACAATCCTGGCATTATAATCCCTCCAACACCGAGAAAATATACAAATATCAGGATCTTACAGAAAATACTACTTGTCAAATCCAAGCCCAGCCACATTTAAGAGGCACTGCAGTTGTTTGCACACTTACTCAGAAAAGGGTGCCACAAACCTGCTGCTTGCTAGGAGTGGAATCAGACAGGGTTTTAAACCTGCTAATGCCAGCGTAGCTCTGTGACATTAGCCCTGCAGGCATTTCAGCTTTCAAGTGAAAACAGTGATCTGTTTCTTTCCATCTTCAATACATTAGAATATGATGACCCATTAATGGATGAACCACATGCAAGATCACAAAAAAAAAAACACCTAGCAACAGCAGGATGAAATGGTGAAATGGCAGGTTTATGTAAGAGACACAAGAAATACTAACTTAATGTTTCTAAGCACTTCATAATTACCAGAGCCTCCACTATTCTGCCCATTCACAAGAAGTCCTCTGGATACCAACACACACTTCACCAGGACTTATCTACATGATGAGGAAGTCACTGGGAATACCTGGGTAATTAAAGATGCCAAGTCACTTTTGAGAAATGGGATTTAGGAACTCACATCACTTGGGCGCTTTCATAATATAACCTGTCACTGCCAGATGAAAAAAAAAATTACTATAAAAACAACCTTTATTTCACTGTAATCCACTTCAGAGGTTCTTTCATGTGGAACAACTCCAAAACCATTTCTCACGATTATCCTCCCTGAAACTCCATCCCTTCACAGGCACCTCAGATACAGCACACCTTCTATCAAAATATAGGGAGCAGCATTCTGGTATTTTCCCTGCCTCAGGAAAAGCCTCTTGTGTTGCTATTAAATGTCCTTTCTCTGAAAGACTGCAACATACATCTATGAGACCAGTATGCAGATTCCATGAAACATTCAATTCAAATTCACCTTCCTTTCTGATACCAAATACAGAAAACTCTTTTCAGCCCTATACCTGTTCAACTGATCATGGCTTCACAGTACAGAAGAGACAACAACAACAAAAAAAGTCCAAAAAACACACACCACAATTCTGGACATACCTGTTCTCTCCTCCAGCTCAACACAGGCCAAATAAACAATTGTACAGGCACAAACCTTGGAGTGAGAGAAAGCACATGGGAACAGTGACCACTAAAAGCCAGTTTGCCACTAGCTCAAAAAACTTCCTACAGGAAACAAGTGCAAAGAAATAAAGGCAAGAGCTAGGATGCTAATTATGCCCCAGACATGCAGAAAATAACAGAAGAAAGGAGATTTAATTATTTTGAACATTTCAATGTATGTACATTCTGTGCATTGCATACTACACAATGTACATTTACAGACATCTATCTACTATCCATTCCTGGAAGACTGCAGAAAGACATTGGTAACCACTTACAAGCTGATTGTGAAACCCTGAATGCCACTAGTTAACTCATACAGAAAGTGCTGAACATCAGACATTTCTTGCATTTGAGAAGTACTGAGTTCCATGTGAAAACAAAGTTCATGAGAGATTTTTTTAAGTCATGGAAAAAGGAAAGCAGTAGGGTGTTTTAAGGAGGAGGAAAAAAAAAAGAAAAAAAAAAAAAAAAGAAGTCAAGCCTGTGTAGAGTTCAAGGCTGAAATCCAAGGATGACCTTTCAGTGTGAAGTGCTACAAACAGCCAAAACTCACTCTACCTCTGGTCATAATACTTACAGAAAGTACAAGTCAGCATGAGACTTCTCCAAGCAAAGGGAGTCACTCCTTCCCACTGAACATTTTAGAGGGTGGAGTGAGCTCTGACATGATAAATGATAAACAGCAAATCACCCTTCTTCTAAAATACAAATATTTTGACACACATTTACAAAGAGCCCACAAGTCTCCCAAAACAGCACAACACACTTCACACAGTGCTACACAGCACAGACCAAGACAAGGTCAGATATCTGGAGAAGCCACAGTGGTTTTTACCATCATTTTACAGAAAATTCATCTGTTTGCAAGAGCATCAGAGCAAAGTGAGTATAACACATTAGTTTAGAGAAACTCTTCAAGGAGTAATCGAAAACATTAGATCACTTTTCTGCCTCACCAGTAAGGAGTTAGGCAGCTGGAGAACAATCTGTCAGAAAACACTCCAAGATGTATAATAGTGAGCTTGCTCCTACTAAATATATGCTTCTACCACAAAGTCTACAACACAGTATCTTAAAAGGGCAAAGGCAAAATACTGCAATTAAATAATTCTCTCTGTGTTGCCTTGAGTTACAGCTTTAAAGCTCCTTGCACGTGTGCTAAAAGGCATCTAACACAAGGCAGATAATCATCCCACTGTCTGGTTACACAGAATTGGGATTTACCAAACATGGCTCAACTATACCTGATTGATACACTTGATTGTATACCTGATTGGTGCACATGATACCATGATTGGCTATCATGTTGCAGAAATTAACCCCTGACATTGTCACCGCATTTCCTGGAACACAGAAACACATCAAGAGTGAGTGGTTTTGTGTTGGCCTAAACAAATAAGTCAAGATAAAAGCTTCATGCAGGAGCTGAAACAAGGGTTGGGCTTGTGATGGTCTCAAAACAGCCATGCCCCAATACAGGGTGCAGAACACAAACAGGAATCAAGGGAAAGGAAGGGATGCTGTTGAGGTGGCATGATGGGATGGGAGGTGGTCAAGAGGTACTACTGCCAGACACTCCACATTATGAAATCACAAACTGGACAGTTAAAACCTTAGCAGAGCAAAACCAAAAATACACAGGTGCAGTAGGTTCTAAAACCACACCTGCAAGACAATTAACCAACTTCTACCTTTGTGTCAGCTCTGGACACAAATATATACCACAGCAAGTAGTAGAAAAAGTAAGATCAATTATACTACTTAGAAGAGGATCAGCAAGACAAAGCTCCTGAATGCAAAGGTAGAAGGCAGAGGGGAAACAGTAATGTGCTGTCCTCCATCAGAAGCAGCAGCAGCTATGCCATTCTCTTGAATTACTCCTAGTCCTGACTTAGATCTGACCTCCTTCATGGAAATCCAGAGGTGGACTTTGCACACAGTGACTAAGCTCAGGGCTACCCAGCCTGCAAGCAGAGACAGGGTCATAAAACAAAATAGCATTGCTATAGATAATTTTATGGAAAATAATTATACTCCAGGGCATAAAAACTGGGGTTTACTGCAGCAATCAGCAATTTAAAGTACATAAGAGCAAGTCTCAACAAGTTTGCCCTTCTTAACTCAGCAAATGAGTAGCTTCTAATGGCACACCATAAAAACCCTTCTTCCCTTTGACATGGAAGTGAAAGTCAGAAGTTTGTATGGTCTGCTTCAAGATAAGAATGCAGTGGTTGAATGATGCTCTAAATCCCTCAGCTAAACCGAAGAAATTGCTGGGTACTGGTAGGAGATGAAACTGAAGGTTGGTAATTAGACTGCAGGGAGAAAAAACCCGTGTAGTTTTGTTGAGGTATAATTACCTTGAACCTATGCATAGCACAGCCTGCCTCTGCCCTACGCACAGCTCTGCGTCATCGCTCCTCTGCCAGCAGCTGGTTATACAATCCCTGCCACACAGCCCTGCCAGCCAGCCCCCAACAGCAGCTCACAGCTTTGATTCTCATTTTCAAAGTAATCAATGGATTGCATCCTCATGACAGCACAGACCATGTGCCAATCAATGCCAGAGCCAGGCTTCTAGGACAATGCAGGTCACTTGGGTGGAGACAAAGGGGCAAATTAAGCACTCTGCATTCAAGAGGATGGACCTGTGGGCCAAAAATCCAGGAGACCTTAGGTAAACCCAAAATGTGAATATCTGTGGAAATGCTGGCACACCATATCTTACACAAAGGAGCTTCCTGGAGCAGCATTGTGACCTTCAGTACAGAGGTGGGATGAAGACACCTCTTCACCAGTACCAGCCTCCTCCTCCCTCACACCTTGCCCAGCTCTGCCTGGCACTGGCCTCTCATCTTCTGCTCAGCAAAATGCCATTTCATTTACATTTCCAACAAGTCTAAAGCTGCCTCCAGTCAGCAAAGCATAACTGCCAACTTATCAAACTTCCCCATTCATCCATAAGCTAATTGAGTAAAAGCTTTTTTGGGGCAATTAGCATTTTATTCTGCACGTCAAATTCCATCCCTCTGTCCTACAGAGCACAAAGAAGATCAAAAGATGATTAAGCAAGAACTCCACCACATACCATTAATAGCAACAAAAATTTGAAAAAATGTGTCCCCAGAAGTGTTCTGACCTGTACCTCTGCTGCTCAGACATGATTTAAGACTGCTGGAAAGCAAACAATCTACTTTTCTAAGCCATACCTAGAACCCACCACAAAATCTAAAGCCCTATTAAAAGCCTGTTAGGAAAAATTGCTACTCCATTTACTCCAGGAACTCTTTTTTATGGTTCAGAAGTGACAGTTTTAGACTTGTGAAACAGTGTTTAAAATAAAAGTACAGAGGACAAATAGGCAGTAAACAAGCTACAAAATAACCTCCACACTCAGTTACATATATATATACACAGTTACAGTATACAAAATGCTGTCATATTCAAATTCCAGATAGGTTTGCCCTACATGCATTGTAAGGGCTGTATTTCTGTGTAGACCTTTTAAATTTAAAGACAGGCATATTAACTGTCACATATTTGAGCCTGTGAAAAGACTAATATTTTATGTGTATGTATTTTGTTATTTTGCTTGCTGAAAACAACAATATTTGCTTGGCAATTGCTACAGCAGCCACTGTGAAAGATGCTCAGTCCTCCATACGTGACAAAATCCAAGTATGCTGAAAGAAATCATCCAAAGCAGTTCAACTGAAAGAACAGGAACAGTACTAGTCATTGCTAAGGGATCCCTTGGCAGCATTTAAACAGTTGCCTATTGAAAACTAAAAATTAAGAAAGCGGTTTTACTAAATCAATCAAACAAACAAACAAAAAAACACAAACAAACAAAAAACCAACAACAACAACAAAAAAAACCAACCTGAAACTGTATTATCTGAGAATAAAAATCAGCTTAGTACAATTAAAAGATGCAAAATTTCTGATTCAGAGGTTACTGAAGACAAAGGAAACACCCCAAAAATCTAATTCAAATAGGCTTTAAACCATGTTTTAAAATGGTGCATTTTTTTTTTCTCTGTAATTCAGGTCACAGAACAAAGTATTTAAAGAGCAACCTTGAACCAACAAGTTCAAGACACGAACCCTTTGATCAAAGAAATCTTGCTACACGTATTGGGGCTAATAGCAATTTTTCTGTCATTTAAAGCAGCTTGCACATTATTCATTGCATCACAATCAAAAACAAATGTAAATCCTTAACTTGGTCTTGGAAGGGGAAACTCACCAAATGCAGCTTTCCTCTCCCCGTGGCACTGGGTATCCCCCATCCTGTTACATGCCCTTCCAAACAAGGCAGTGATCACTAACTCTGATCGTTCTCAAGGTGGTTGTTGCCAGCCTCAGCCAACAGCATTTATTGTGTTTGGCTACATTTGCTAGTCAATGAGACTGCAAACTACCTTAGTCTTCATTCTACACATAACTTTAGAGCAAAAGCCAAAATGAAATTCTACATTGAAAAGCATGCAAAAACTTATGCTTTAATTTTGTTGCAGGAGGGAAAAGAAAGCAGATGTCACTATTTTCTTTGAGGAAGTGAAACACTGAAGAAATTTGTAAGGGGAAATTGAATAACACACAGAGATCAATTTTATACATGAGAGAGAGACATAATACAAACACAAGACACCCAAAAATGTACTTAAAATGCTTCAGAAAGTTCAGAGATTGTATAAAACACATAACTAAAGCATCATTAAAATATTCCCAAACTTGGTCTCAACTGAAGTTTGAAATGGCCACTTAGCAAGCACAGGCAGAGGGAATTAGGTAGAAAATCCGTATCTTTTCATGTACAACTGCTTACCCTTCTAATGCAGGTGTTCTCCAAAACACAAAAAACCTGCAGCTGCAAAAGACCAACAGAGGGCTGTTTGGGTTTTTTTAACAATCTTCTCTTCGTTTTTTTGCAACATGCAGACCCACGCACACATGAGTACGGGAGCTGCTTTCACATCACTTAGACATATCACAAAGATTCTTCCCAGAGCTTTTTCAAATAACTGAAATACCAGAGAACCCACAAAAAGGCCCATGTTCTCCTATATTTAGCTAAGTCTCCTGTTCACCAGCAGCTGGCACCACGATCCCCTTGGTACTGGACAGCTGCAGCCTCTCCAGCTTGGTCCTAATCACTGCACAAATGAGAAAAAGTATGAGATATATTTGGCAAAATTAGCAGTTTATGCAGCAACAAGCACTTTTTTGTTTTCCTAGACAAGCATTTTAACAAATTAAACCTTACTACACTACAAGCCGATAAAAGAAACTAGAGGTATCAACCACGGGCTCCAGGAAAATGAGCTCCTCAAAATAATTCCTTTGATTACAGAGTATAAAGAAAGTATATACCAACTCCTTCACCCACCCAGCTCTTATAAACAGCTAATTATGTCACAAAGCTCTTTTCCACTCTCATTTTTCACATGCCAAACTCTTATCTTTCCTTATCTGAAGCAAGAGTCCACTTCTGTATGCACCTGTATTGTTGAGAAAAGCATTCTGGAATTTAGCACTGCAATCAGTGCTGTGCTAATTGCTGATTGCTCAAACAAAAAGAAAAAGAACTTTAAAAAAATTAAAAATTAATTTTAAAAAGGAAAGAAAATTATTAAAAAAGCCCTAACAACAAAAAAAACCTCCCAGGACTTTCAAAGTATAACCCTGCTGCTGAGACCCCTTTCAGGATCTGCATTGAAAACCATAACTACTGCTGTGGATTCCAGAAGTACTGTTTCTGAAAAGAAGTAAATATGGACATATTTAGCACTGACAGGACACCTTTAATATCTCCAAATTTACACATCATACTTTTCAGAGAGGGGAAACCACATGCCAGCAGAACAGGAAAAAAACCCACTCTTCCTCATCAAAATCCAACTACATTGAAAAAGATGCAGTCTCCATCCCATTTTCAGTAAGAGAATAGTTAACAAATCACCAGAAAACAGTTCACTGACATCAGTACTGCTATTCTCAGGTTACTTTCTTTTCTCTGAAACAATTCAGAGGTTCTGCCTCAACTCCACCCCAGGCTGCCTTCTCTATGCCTTCTCTCTGCGGCTTTTAGGCAACACGAAAAATGATGAAGACGCTTGTGCTACACAGGTTATGCAAAAATATTCCACTAGGACCACCACAACAGCACCATTTAGCCACACTGCTGCCAGCAGAACTTCTTAAAGCCAACTTAAATGCTATTTGGACACGTTTCTGTCGTCCTATTTAGCCCCAGTGTCTAATTTATTATGTGACTAATTTTATCTTATCTCTGGACTTTGCCAAAACACCTACATGTAAGAATTAAGCACTTTGAAGAAGAATTTTTGAATGATTTATGTGTCCCCATTAAAATGTGAGCTTAGTTTCAAGTCCTGCAAAAGACTGAAAATCTTTACTACTAAGTTACCACACATTAAAGCAGTGAACCAGGAAGTTTAAAGTAAAAGCACAATGCTATCACACCAGAACTCTACCCACATTTTCCAAAACAGCTCACTTCAAATGAGCAGAACAATATGCTGCTGCACAAGAACACTGAACACTCTGACACAGAATGTAATCTCGAGGTAAAGGTCCCAAGTCTAGTTAGAGGACTCAGGGCTTGGAGGTAGCCAAGTGATAACTGGAACATAAGCAGAGGATTCTTGGCAAAAACCAAGGGTGGCAGCTGACCAAAGCTAGTTAGTGACACCAAGCTGATTAGTGTCTCATCGCCACACAAAAGTCAAGGGAAGATAAGTAACTTCCCACAGGACACATGACATTGCCACACTTTGGTTAACTGGGTGCACAATGACTGTGGAGCTGAGATTCCTATTAAAGCAAAGTGCATTTGGTTTTTTAAACACTATTCAGACCCCACTGTTCCTCTTTTTGCCCTGTGTACCCAACCTAATATGCTGGCTTTATTTCAAAGACAGAGGGGATGCCAAATTCACATTTCTCATCCCTGACGATCCATAAAGAAGGGCTCAAGTGTTTATCATAGGATCACAGGATAATTCTTTGTACTTCTTTTACTAAATGAAAGATGTCAAAATCTATTACAAGCAGTGGCAGTCAGTGGAACCTACTTATAAATAAAAGGCTGATTTTATTCATAAGCAAGCACTGGAACTATCTGACAAGGCTAAATTACTGCACACTGACTAATGTCTTCTTATGGAAATGGTTGACAAGAAATTCTGTTGCAGAGCAGATTCACATCTGTAGAGTTTAGATGACACCCTATCACTCGATGTCCTAAAAAAAGCAAATTCAGGGAAAAAAAAAACCCTTCAAAAATAGAGATATGACAAATAAAGGCAGCGTTAAAAAGATGAAACCAAAAAAAAGAATCCATCAGAATCATAAGCAACAGTCTAAGATATTGTGCAAGGAGTACTGGACAACACAGCCACTGCTTTGCAGACTGTAAGAGTCAGCTATAAACAGTGACAGTGCCATGACCACACTCTGGAAGGGCCATGTCCTTACTGAGTCACCTCAGTCAATCCAATCAAGTCTTGAAATCAGGTTCTCAACAGCAAGCTGACAAAACAAAATCTTCCCAGCAGAAGGTTCACCAGAACAACTGCAACCAGTTTCTCACAGTGCCTGTGGTGGAGCTCCTTGCACAGAAAGCCTGGACCATGGGCAGTGCTCAGGCAGCTCTGTGTGCACGCATGGATCAGTATCAACTGTGTGCACTTCCATAAGGCCACAACCGAAAACTTGAACTCTGCGCTCAAGTCAAACAGTTTATCTTATCTCGAATCAGAGGCATCACCAACACCAACAAATCCCTCCCTGAGCCCCGTAATCAGCTGCCACAGAAGGCTCTGCAGGGTCATCCTCTTGTCTCCAGTCTGCAGGCAGTACTAAACAGCTCTGAGATACTCTGCCTACAATGGGAGCCTCCACCTCTGCTGTGTCATATCACCAACATCCCCTGTGTGAGAGGCCAGGGGAACTGCACAGGATGTAGAAACCGGCACCAAAACCAAAAGGAATAACACAAGATTGAGTTCAGATTCCCCTCTACAGAGCTACAAACCCAAGAAACCTAGGAAAAGGCAGAAAAGGCTAGTAGGGAAGAACATGCTTGTCAGTACAGGTAGGCAAGACACATATCTTTATATGCACACCCCGAGGATATGAAACAATAGTTAATTACAGTGAAAGTAAATTAAAAATGGAAGGCAGTTAGAGTTCAAACAAAAACAGAACTAGCTACTATATATTAGTAGAGAAATTACTAGATATTTATCAGCTTTAAAACAGAGAGACTCAGCTAACTTCCAGCAGCATGGCTGTGCACTGCAGCTGGGACAGCAGCACGTTAGAGGCCACAGCTTGCCAGTGACTGACGGACTGTGACAGGAGCTGAGTGGGTACCCTGAAGTGTGTTGGTTGCACACATCCTACAGGCAGCCTCATACCCAAATAAGAGTTGGCTTGAGTTGATCTTCCTTTATCCACCATGGCAGCAGCTTCCACAAGCCACACTTACCAACCCATGGCCAAAGCTAGCTACTGGAAAAAGCATTCCACGAGGTGTCCACCTCGACCTGCTGAGATGGGTAAAAAACACCTGTTACTTTCATACACACAGGGACTATATGGAAAGCAGCCTGAGAGTAAAACAGTCCCATTTTACAAAACAAATTAAAGGCCCTGTACAGCCTTTAGGGCTAGCGCCTCAAATTGTCTGTGGTAATAGACAGCTTGAGAAAAGCACCTAGCTTTCATCATCCTAAAACACCTACACTAGGCATGGAGAAAGAACGGGCACTAGAGGCATGTAAGCTACTTAGTATTGGAAATCTAAAATTTCCTTGAAAATGATACAAAGAAAGAAAGAAATTCGCAAAGCACACAAAATGGAGATTGAAATGCATATTCTCAGAGAAATTACCAAGTTAACAAGGCAGGAACTGAACTTTGTTCTTAGGACAGTTGAGTATCACTCAACAAAATAACCCTGTTGCCTTCCTTAAGCACAGGCCTGAGCAGTGCAGGCTCCCTTCAGGGATTACTGTACATTCAATAACATTTGAAGTCTGAAAAGTTTGACTGCACGGGCAAGGAAGAACAGGTCAGGTGTTTACTGCTTTTTCTTTTGTTGCCTAGAGTCACGCATGATTCACAGAGGGTAAGTTAGATTCATCAGATGAGCCCATGGGAAGATCCTCTTCCTAAAGGTTACAGAAAGCTAAACATAACCAAGGCAGAAAAAAAAAGAACACATTGCACAAAGAGCTAAAACAACCTTGCACCAGAACTACACTACTGCCCAAATCTAAACGTCCTTCACATTCCCACTAGAAACACTCACTATAGTTAAACTGATTTATATCTAAAAGTCACAGCAAAACACCAAGGCCGAGCACTGATATCAGCTGCCTAGTTAAAGAATATACTTTTCACCACCCAAAATCCCCTCCTACTTACGTGATCTTCTTCTGTAATTGGAATAAATTAACCCCTAAGAAAAAGCGGCTCTGCCTGGCAGGAGCAGTTGTGAGAGCCACACAGGCACAAAGCACTTACTGTAGTATTCAAGGGCCCGGTTAGCGGGAGAGACCTTGCTGGGCAGCCGCGTTTTTTAAGATGATATAAACAAGTAAAGCAGACACCGTTAAATTCGGCTAATTTAACTGAATTCTCTAACACCTGGTTTATTTTGGCAGTGGACCACTGAAAACATCTGAGCCTATCTCCACATACTCTTATCACCTCTGGAGACGGCAGCCTGTGGGAGCACCGATAAGAGCTATACCCCGGGCCAGCCCCGCTCCCCGCTGCACCCCGGGCTATCACCAAGCGCCTGGGGGGCGCGGAGAGAACCCCGGGCTGGTTCCCGTGCGCTCCGGGGAACCCCGTGTCCAGGGCATCCCCGGCTGCGCCGGGCGGGCAGCGCTGTCCCCGCTCGGCCCGGCCCGGCCCGGCGGGCTGACACC